>SJYC01020921.1:0-37722 GCA_006408675.1 Madoqua kirkii
GGGGCAGCAGACCCGCCCAGGGCTCCCAGCGCGCAGCCCACACCCTCTCGAGGGCCGAGGCTGTCCCCTTCCCCGCCCCCGCCGGGAACGCCCCCACTGAGGGCGCGCCGCAGCTGCATCTGCGAGGGCGCAGACTGAGAAGTGAAAGAGGAAGGGAGGCCGAGGTTTCTCTTTCCCTGAGAAACTTCAGGTCCGCAGACGGAGCCGGTGGAGGGGAGGCGGGGAGCCTTGGGTCCCTGCGCGGAGCCCGCGGGCCGTGCCTCCTCGCCGGGCCCGGGGCCCAGCCCGCCCCCGGCGGGGCGCGCCGCCGGCCACCTACCCAGGTAGACGCCGTAGGTGAGCATGCCGCCCGCGCTGGCCGCCAGCACGTTCTTGAGCACGCCGAGCCGCTTGCGGCGGTAGTAGCGGCGCTCCTCCTCCTCCTCGTTGTAGTTGGGGTACGCGCCCACCAGCTCGTCCAGCTGCGGGGCACCACGGCCGCTCGCAAAGGCGCATCCCGGCCGCTCCCGCGTCCAGCCCCGCCGCCCCCGGCCCCCGGGGCCGCATCCCACTCCCGCTGGGGAGACCCAGGCCCTCCCGGTGCCCGCGCCCCGACGCCATCTGCGTCCCCGCTCACCGGGGCCTCGGGCCCGTCGGGGACCCCGAGCCGGTCCTCATCGCCCTGCGGCCCCGCGGCTCCCGCCACCGGGTAGAGCGGCGGCTCCGCCTCCATGGCCCGACCCGCGGGAGGACTCGCCCGGGAGTCCGGCACTTCCTCCAGCGCTGGGACCGGCCGCGCCCCGCCCCCGGGCCACCTCCTCCGCTGGGGGAGGCCCTGCGCGGCTGGGGGCGTGCCCGGTGTGTGTGTGTGTGTGTGTGTGTGTGTGTGTGTGTGTGTGTGTGTGTGTGTGTGTGTGTGTGTGTGTGTGTGTGTGTGTGTGTGTGTGTCTGTGTGTCTGTGTGTCTGTGTCTGTGTGTCTGTGTGTCTGTGTGTCTGTGTGTCTGTGTCTGTGTGTCTGTGTCTGTGTGTGTCTGTGTGTGTGTGTGTCTGTGTGTCTGTGTCTGTGTGTCTGTGTCCGTTGTGTCTGTCTCTATGTCTCTGAGTCTGCCTGTCTGTGTGTGTAGGGGAGCACCCACGTGTCCCTCGGTGGCCTCAGAGATGGGAGGTGCTAGTTCGAATCCCCACTCTGTCACTTGCCTGTGTTGTGACTGGAGATTAACTCCACTTCTCTGCGACTCTTGTTTCCTCACCTGTAAATCAGACATTAAAAAGCAGAGACATTACTTTGCCCATAAAGATCTGTCTAGTCAAAGCTATGGTTTTTTCAGTAGTCCTGAATGTGAGAGTTGGCCATAAAGAAGGCTGAGCAGGGAAGAATTGATGCTTCTGAACTGTGGTGTTGAAGAAGACTCCTGAGAGTCCCTTGGACTACAGGGAGATCAAACCAGTCAATCCTAAAGGAAATCAGTCCTGAATATTCATTGGAAGGGTTGATGCTGAAGTTGAAACTCCAATACTTTGGCCACCTGATATGAGGAACTGACTCGTTAGTTCTAGACTCTGATGCTGGGAAAGATTGAAGGCAGGAGGAGAAGGGGATGACAGAGGATGAGATGGTTGGATGGCATCACCAACTCGATGGACATGAGTTTGAGCAAGTTCCGGGAGCTGGTGTAAGACCAGGAAGCCTGGCGTGCTGCAGTCCATGTGGCTGCAAAGAGTTGGACACAAGTGAGCAACTGAACAACAACAACACACCAGGGGATACTCAGCTCGAAGGGCTATTTCGGGATTACTGGGTTAATGCAAAGGCTTAGGAAAGTGCCAGGCCCATAATAAGCTCCCCTCAGCCTTACCACTGTCATCCCTATCCCGTCTCCAGACCCCATCTGGTGTGTTTGCAGGTCACCAAAGAGCCCCCCAAGGATTCCTTGGTGGCTCAGTTGGTAAAGAATCTTCCTGCAATGCAGGAGATGAGGGCTCAATCCTTGGGTCAGGAAAATCCCCTGGAATCTTGGCAATGCCAAGAAATGGCAACCCAATCCAGTATTCTTGCCTGGAAAATTCCATGGACAAAGGAGCCTGGTGGGCTACTGTCCATGGGGTCCCAAAGAGTCGGACATGACTGAGCGACAAACACTTCACTTCAAAGAGTCCCCACAGCACCCGGGAGAGGCTCCCAGCACAGGCCTTGGCAGCCCACACCCACCTCCCCCTCACCCTGAGCTTCCTTTTGTAGGGTCATTGGGAGACAGAAGGTTGTGGGGGCTGCTGGACTGCAGCTGGGTAACCACCCCCAGCACCACACTGCGGCAGGGTTCAGAGCCTCCTGCCCCCTTCTGACTGGACTCTGGGTCCGGGGCTTCAGTGAGAGTCCAGGAAATTTCTGCTTTGCTGGAGGTGGTACTCCACAGCTCTGGGTATCTGCCTGGTTAGAAATACCTGGGAAGCTTTTAAAAATATTGGTTCCAAGATAGTCTCTGGTGTTGGGAAAACTGGATAACTACATGCTCAAAATGAAATTGGACCTCTCTTTGAAGGTACGCACAGAAATTAACTTGAAATGGATCAAAGACACCTTGTTGTTCAGTCGCTCAGTCACATCTGACTCTTTGCAACCCCATGGACTGCGGCACACCAGGCTTCCCTGTCCATCACCATCTCCCAGAGTTTGCTCAGACTCATGTCCATTGAGTCAGTGATGCCATCCAACCATCTCATCCTCTGCCACCCTCTTCTCCTCTTGCCTTTAATCTTGCCCAGGATGAGGGTCTTTTCCAGTGAGCCGACTCTTCACATCAAGTGGCCAAAGTATTGGAGTTTCCGCTTCAGCTCAGTCCTTCCAAGGAATATTCAGGGTTGATTTCCTTTGGGATGGACTGGTTTCCTTTGGATGGACTGTCCAAGGGACTCTCAAGAGTCTTCTCCAGCACCACAGTTCAAAGACATCAATTCTTTGGCTCTCAGCCGTTTTTTATTGTCCAGCTCTCACATCCATACACGACTACTAGAAAAACCATAGTTTTGACTATATGAGTGTTTGTAGGCAAAGACACATAATACCTAATAAAACTCCTAGAAGAAAATGTAGTAGCTCCTGAGAGTTATGTACACACTTCTATATTCAAAACAGATAACCAACAAGGACTTTTTGCACAGCACATGGAACTCTATTTAATGTTATATGCCAGCCTGGATGGGCGTGAGGTTGGAGGAGAAAAGATCCTGTGTAAGTGTGGCTGAGTCGCTTAGTTGCTCACCTGAAGCTGCCACAACATTGTTAATCGACTATATCCCTAATACAAAACAAAAAGTTTAAAGCTTGAAAAAAAAATAGTAGTTTCTCAATATGGGTCTTGCAATGCTATCTCAGTTACAACATCAAAAGCACAAACAACAAAAGAAAAAAAAACCAACAGGTAGGACTATATCAACTTAAAAGTTTCTACACCTGATGCAAAGAGCTGACTCATTAGAAAAGATCCTGCTGCTGGGAAAGATTGAAGGCAGGAGGAGAAGGGGATACCAGAGGGTGAGATGGTTGGATGGCATCAGCAACTCAATGGACAGGAGTTTTAGTAAGCTCTGGGAGTTGGTGATGGACAGGGAAGCTTGGTGTGCTGCAGTCCATGGGGTCGCAAAGAGTCGGACACGACTGAGTGACTGAACTGAACTGAACACTGCAAAAGAAGCAATTAAAATAAAAAGGCCCCTATAGGACTACCTTGGTGATCCAGTGGTTAAGAATCCTCCTGCCAATGCAAGGGACACAGTCTTGGTCCCTGGTCCAGGAAGATTCCATGTGCTGAGGGGGCAGCTAAGCCTGAGCGCCAGCACTGCTTAAACCTATGCTTGCGCGCTCCAGAGCCCATGCTCCGAAATAAGAGAAGCCACCACAAGGAGAGGGCTTCCCTGGGGGCTCAGCTGGTGAAGAATCCGCCTGCGATGCGGGAGACCTGCGTTCGATCCTTGGTCAGGAAGATCCCCTGGAGAAGGGAAAGACTACCCACTCCAGTATTCTGGCCTGGAGAATTCCACGGACTGTACAGTCCATGGGGTTGCAAAGAGTCAGACACAACTGAGCGACTGTCACTTTCACCATAAGGAGAAGCCTATGCACCATGACTCCCGCCCACTGCAACTAGAGAAAGCCCATGCCCAGCAACAAAGGCCCAGCGCAGCCCCAACATTAAGATAATAATTAACATGGCAGACAGATAGGGAAACAGTGGAAACAGTGGCTGACTTTATTTTTCTGGGCTCCAAAATCACTGGGGATGGTGATTGCGGCCATGAAATTAAAAGACGCTTGCTCCTTGGAAGGAAAGTTATGACCAACCTAGACGGCAGATTAAAAAGCAGAGACTTTAGTTTGCTAACAAAGGTCTGTCTAGTCAAGGCTATGGTTTTTCCAGTAGTCATATATGAATGTGAGAGTTGGACTATAAAGAAAGCTGAGTGCCGAAAAATTGATGCTTTTGAACTGTGGTGTTGGAGAAGACTTGAGAGTCCCTTGGACAGCAAGGAGATCCAACCAGTCCATCCTAAAGGAGATCAGTCCTGAGTGTTCATTGATAGGACTGATGTTGAAGCTGAAACTCCAATACTTTGGCCACCTGATGCGAATAGCTGACTCATTTGAAAAGACCCTGTTGCCAGGAAAGATTGAGGGCAGGAGGAGAAGGGGATGACAGAGGATGAGATGGCTGGATGGCATCACCAATGCAATGGACATGGGTTTGGGTGGACTCCGGGAGTTGGTGATGGACAGGAAGGCCTGGTTGCTACAGTTCATGGTGTCACAAAGAGTTGGACACGACTGAACGACTGAACTGAACTGAACTGATGGAATGTGGGAGAATTATTTCAAATCTGCATCTGATAAAGGGTTCATATCCATAATTCATAAAGAACTCATACAATTCAAGAACAGTAACAACAAAAACCAATTTAAAAATGAGTAGGGGAGACTTCCCTGGCAGTCCAGTAATTAAGATTCCTGGTACAGGTCCAATCCCTGTTCGGGGAACTAAAATCCCATATACTTTGAGACAAAAAAAAAAAAAAAGAGCTAAATGGGCTTTTTTTTTTAAGAAGAAGACATACAAATGGCCAACAGCACAAAAAAGTGCTCTGTAGACGAAGAATGTCACCTGCCATATCAGTAAATAAAGGATGCCGGTGCCCTCAGTCACCTCAGCAGCCCCGGACTGCACTCCCTGAGGAGAGTCAGGATGGGGAAGAAGGATGCTGGCCCTAGGTAGTTCAGGTGCGAATGAAAGGTGTGATTTCACTAAGCCTAGATTCTTGCTTCCCATACCTAGAAAAGCACTAAATTCATTACCTTTGGCATGTCTGATTTTCTTTCATTATTGTAACAGTAATATTCTAATGTTCCCACTATGTGGTTTTTGTCGCATAACCTCCTATATATCCTAGCTCCTCTCTGACCACTTTAGAGCTTTCCCTCAGAGTTTATTTGAGAAGCTGCTTCCCAGGCTTAAGTCCACAGCAGGTCTGTTGAATAAAACATACTTTTCAACTTTGAGGTTGTGCATTTTTTCATCAACAGCATTGCATCGCCAGGGAAATGCAAATCAAAACCTCAAGTTAAGATATCCCCTCACACCTGTAAGAACAGCTGTCATCAAGAGATGGCTGGTGCTGGAGAGGATGCGGAGGAAAGAGAACCCTTTGGTTCTCTTTGTGCCCTGTTGATGGCCCAGCCATTGTGGAAAATAGTCTGGCGATTACACACACACACACACACACAAACCAGAACGACCGTGTGATCCAACAATCCCACTTCTTGATATTTATCCAAAGAAAACAAAAACAGAACATCAGGGAGATATCTGTGCTCCCATGTGATTGCAGCTTTATTCAGAACAGTCGAGATATGGAAACCACCTGTGTCCATCAATGGATGAGTGTGGATAAAGATGCAATAGATACATACAATGGAATACTGTTCCATCATGAGAAGGAAAAAGAGAATCTTGCCATTTGTGACAACATGGATGGATCCTGATGTTATGCTAAGTGAGATAAGTCAGAGAAGGATGATGTCTCTTCACGTATAATCTTAAAAAAAAAAGAATCTGAAAAAACAGAGTGAGATGGTGATTAGCAAGGGCAGGTGATGGGGTATGGGAGACATGTTGAAGGAACACACTCACACCTGGCAGATAAATAAAGCCTAGGGACCTGATACACTGTACAAGGACTATGCACAACAAAACTGTATTATAAATATTAAACCTACTGAGAGACTGGATCTGAGTTATTCCACCACTAGAAGAAATTTTGTTGTTGTTATTCAGTCACTAGGTCATGTCCAACTCTGCGACCTCATGGACTACAGTGCACCGGGCTTCCCTGTCCTTCCTTACCTCCCAGAGTTTGCTCAGATTCATGTCCATTGAGTCGGTGATGACATCTAACTATCTCATCATGTCATCACCTTCTCCTTTTGCCTTCAGTCTTGCCCAGCATCAGGGTCTTTTCCAGTGAGTTAGCTCTTTGCATCAGGTGGCCAAAGTATTGGAGCTTCAGCTTTAGCATCAGTCCTTCTAATGAATATTCAGGGTTGACTTCCTTTAGACTGGCTGATTTGATCTCCTTGTAGTCCAAGGGACTCTCCAGCGTCTTCTCCAGCACTACAGTTCTTCAAGGCACAGCCTTCTTTATGGTGCAGCTCTCACGTCCACACACGACTACTGGGAAAACAATAGCTTTGACTACACGGACCTTTGTCGGCTCCGAGGAGTGCACCCTCCTAAGCCCATATGAGAAAGAGGGCCCTTGGACTGGGTGGAGGGTAGCATCTATAGTCTGCTAATGACCTTCTTGTCTGCCGCGTTCTGCACTTGAAGCAATTAAGGAAAGAAATCACTCAGCCAAGTGTACCAGACTCCTCCAGTTCCTTGGACAGAGAACTGAAAACCCCAGACGAGCCAGAGCGGAAGGGTAGGGGACAGGCCCTCTCACCGTGCGGGGGATCCCCAGGGTGCCCGGTCTTCTCTGGGTGTTAGTGTGGGAAGTCCCTTTGCCTCATTTCCACTCACCCCAATATTTCCTCCCTTGGAAAAGAGGCGTAAGTGAAAAGGGCCTCCCCCGACTGAAAACAGGATGGAGGGTGGCCGGGGAAGGAGAGGAATTTTAGGGACTGAGCAGAACTTGAGGGGTGAGAGCGGAGTGACAGCTACAGATGAAAACAATCAATAACCCACCCGTAACAGTCATAGAAAAGGGTTTTATTTGGGCCAAACTGAGGACTATAGCCTCGAAAACAGCCTCTCAGGTTACTCTGAGGAACTGCTCCAGAGAAACGGGGTTTTCAGCACAGTTTTATGTCTTGTCAGAACACAGAAAATCAAACAAGTCAGGGAGACATTCCTTCAGGGTTCCTTCCCCGAAAACAAATCAGGGTGAATAGCGTGAGTTGGTACGGCCCTGGCGCCTGGGAACGGAGGCTTATCACCGAAGGGGTTACCGGCATGGGCCTCCCAGGAAGAGAGGCGTGTCATCTTTATTTTTAACGTGGACGTTCTTCTGGTCAATGTGCCCTTTTGTTGAACGGTTGAAGCGAATGCTCAGTGTTTGTTTGACAGGCCACGAGCATGTTCTAGTTAGCACCAATTCAAGTTAACTCCTGGATGAGGCAGAACGGGTTCCCTGAACCTCGGTATGTGAGCGTTTCTTCTGTCACACCCATGGAAAGAGAAGGGCAGTGCCCCAGACCCCGTGGCTCTTAGAGAGAGGCTGGACAGGGGAGATATTTAGTTGTCACTGTGTTGGGAAAAGGACAAACCCAAAGAATTCCTATAAAGGGACAAAGGAAGATGGGGTGACCTCTGAAGGGGCCGGGAAGCTCCGAGATGCCGTCTCTGGAAGCTCCCTCTGGCCAAGAGCTCACCATTCACATTTTGAGGTTCCAGGTGGCCCAGTATTTACCCAGAGTGGATCTGTGTCCTCTAAGAAAGGGTAAAGGTCACCTGGGTGAGCTTGCATGCTCACGGGCAGACACCCCTGGGCTGTGTATCTCTCACCAGGAGGGACCCCCGAGATGTAATCAGATGGAGTATATTTTACAAATCACCCAGAAAGCAAAGAGAAGGCAGGAGGAGATCAAGGACATTGGTGTAGGAAGTGGGTGGTTTGCCTATACAAGTAGGTCCCCTCGCCTCCTCTGTGCTGAGCACCACTGGAAGCTACTTCTTCTTTTATTTATTTATTTATTTATTTCGGGGGCCTTGCCACACAGCATGTGGGGTCTCAGTTCCCCAACCAGGGATCACACCCACGCCCTCTGCGTTGGAAGCCAGTCTTAACCACTGGACTGCCAGGAAAGTCCCTGGCATCACTTCTTCGATGCTGGCTTTCTGCAGTATTGCTGTTTCATGTGGGACCTCAGTCCACGCCTAAAAAAATAGCTCACTGTACAGTGTAGGGTCCCAGAAACATTCAATGAAGTCTTGGAGTCCTTGTTACATGTGGCCTCCTTCTGTGATTTTGGGAGCTTTTGCTTTTGAATTACTTTCTTAAAATTGATTGATTTCAGAACATTTTGGGGAGGGGGGGGGTCATGGTAGCTCATTTCCAAATCTGACTTTATCGCACCCAGGGGTTAATGACACTATCCTAATCCTATCAGGCTTCCCTGGTGGCTCAGTGGTAAAGTATCTGCCTGCCAAGTAAGAGACGCTGCTTCAGTCCCTGATCTAGGAAGATCCCCTGGAGAAGGAAATGACAGCCCACTCCAGGATTCTTACCTGGGAAAACCCAGGGACAGAGGAGCCTGGTGGGCTACAGTCCATGGCGTCGCAAACAGTCAGATATGACTTAGTGACTGAACAACAAGTTAATCCTATTAAAAGCAAAAAGAAAATATATTTACATCTAAATATCAAAAAATCGATTACTTTTTAAAAAAACACTGACATAAAGAGTACAGAATCAAATGTCCCACGTTGTGCATGCATGCGTGCTGAGTCTCTGCCTGGGGGACCCCTTTTACTGTGTTTGCTGCCAGGCCCGCCATGACAGTCTGTGACCCCGTGGACTGTAGGCCACCGGTCTCCTCTGTCCATGCCCTCCTCCAGGGGACCTTCCCAACCCAGGGACTGAGCCCGAGTCTCCCGCGGCTGCTGCACTGCAGGTGGATTCTTTACCGCTGAGACACTTGGGAAGGTCCATTTTTTCCCGTAGAATCTATTTTTGTTCTCATCTGAAAATAACAGAAGCTCGTCACAGAAAAGCAAACAGGAGACACACACATCACTCCAGATTCGAACACGCTGGAACAGCTCCAGAGGTCGCGTAAAGCATCACCCCGGCACGGGATCAAACGAGCGCTCAGGGTCCGCTGCTGATTCCCTTAACACTGCTCCTGCGGCCTTGAGGCAGATTTTTGCCACCATTTTTTAAAAACTAAAACACATGGGAGGACTTCTCTAGAGGTTCGGTGGTTAAGACTCCAGTCCAGTGGAGGGCCCGGGTCGGATCTCTGGTCAGGGAGCTAGCTCTTACATGCCTCAACAAAGACTGAAGATCTTCGCACGCTGCACCTAAGACCCTGTGCAGCCAACAAAATTGATTAAAATAACTAGTTTAAAAAATCATAAAAAACACTAAGAACCACGGGATGATGATTGTCACCAGCTATTGGGAGGTCCCAAGCTGGGATGTGCCAAAGACCCTGCCCAGCACCTGCCACAGCAAGCGTCCAGGATAAACGCTGCTTTAGACTGAGACCCGAAGGTTCCTGGGAGTGAGGGTGACCCCCACCTGCTCCTAGGCAAGACAGCAGGGGCCCCTGGAGTCGCCGAGGGCTGAGCACTCAGACCTGGCTGCGTTTAGAACCCCCACTCGTCCCTCTGTGCTGCCCTGGCCCGGCCCCTGGCCCTCTCTGAGTCTGTTGTCTCATCCGTGAAGTTCAGCCCACACACCTGAGAATTACACGAGAGTTTGTGTCATGTGTCAGTGCAGCTTTGCTAAGTGAACACACAAATGAGTGCCGACTGTATACTGGGCACTGCACCCCAGTGGCCTGTGACTGCCCCCCAGGGTCACACTGGCCTCCATGGAGACAGGTCCTGCCTTCAAAGCTGGGGGCAGGAAGGAAGGTGGGGGCAGAGCCCCAGGGACAAGGCCTGGGGTGGCCACTCCCTTAGGAGTGTGGGTAAAGGGGCAGAAAATCCTTCGTACCTACTGAGCACCTACTGTATACTGGGGGCTTTCCAGACATGTTTGGATTTCACCCTCACAGCAGCCCTGTGAGGCAGAGAGCATCGACCTCATTTTAGGGGGAGGAAACAGAGGCCTGGAGAGGGGTGGGGACTTGCTTAAGGTCGCCTGGGGAGCAGGCCAGGTGGTCAGATGCTTGGATCTGAGGCGCTGTGAGCCAGGCTCAGCAGGTGAGGGACAGAATGAATGAATAACGTGATACCTTAGCCCACGACCTGCTCACCTTCCCCCATCTCTCTGCCCAGAGAGGGAGCCCAAAGGTGACGATCACAAGGGTCTTTTCATCCAGGTCTGCAATCTGAAACCCAGAGGAGCTGCAGAAAGGCAGGGCCCGGCTGGTCAGATGTGCCCCCACTGCCAGCCACTGACCCCTGTTGCTCCCCTAACACCCGCTCCACCAGCTGACCTGGGTCCTCGGAAGACCCTGCCACCACCAGACTGGCTCCCAGAGGGCTCCTAGTGGCACCTTGGCAACATCCCCCCATTTATCCCAAGCTCTCTGGGACAAGGGTGTCACCCCAGGTCCCTCTGAGCCCCTGGAGCTTTAAGGATCAACACGAGGCATCCAACCCAGAGAGGGAAGGGGGTTGCCCCTGTTCCTCCCCAGGGGACGGTGCCCCTTAAGGCTCAGGGAGCTTCACTCCCAGCCCAGGTTAGGACCCTTGTGCCAGGAGGACAGTCCTCTCTGGGGACTTCCCAAGCTGAATTCATGACAAGCTCAGGGGTAACCCCTGCAGGAGGGATCCCCGGTCAGGGAGGGGCCCCTCAGGATCCTGCAATACCCCTGCCACCCGCCAGTGTCTCCCCAAGTGGGCCCCTGATTTGCTGTGTGGCTTTAGATCAATGACTGCCCCTCTCTGGGCCTGGTTCCAGGCTGGCCGCTGCCAGGCTCAGCTCCAGCCCTGCCCCGCCTGCCGCTGGCTCTGCCTCTGCCTGGCTCAGCTCCAGGCAGCAGGGCAGGGCTGTCACATGCCAAGCCACGTGACAGGCAGCGGCTGGGGGCTCCATCCCACGCAGAGGACGGGGGCCCAGCAGCACCTTACCCCGTCCCAGTGGCTAAAGCCTCTGGGGGGCTACCAGATCCTGCAGGAGGGCCCGGAGGCCTCTCCTGCCCTCTCAGGTAGGCAGGGGCCGCGGGGAGGGCGGGGGCTGTGAGGAGCATCTCCTAGGGGCCCGGTTGGCCCAGAGGCCCTGGGCCATGACCCCGGGAAAGACCCAGGGCACCAAAGTGGAGGGGCAGCAGCGGGCCCAGGGCAACAGGCCTGGGGCGATGGCACGGAGGATATGCCTGTCCCCACACCTGTAACCTAATCAGCCGCCTGTCTGACACCAGCACCTGCGGGGGGATCTTCCCCCTTTGTGCTGGCTCTGACAGGTGTGCGGGCGTGGGGGCTGGGGTGACGCGGAGGAGCGGGCACACGGCCGCACTTGTCACGACGGCGGCCCACCTGGAGGGCAGAGGGCGGTGCTCTTTCCCGAGAGGTTAGGAAGGGGCGGCTGGAGACCGGCCCGGCCTGGTGCAGCACGACAGCCTTCTCCTATGGGTCCCAGCCTGCCACTGTGCCCTGTGGGGTCGGATCCTCCCCCCGGGCCTCTGTCTCCTCCTTGTAAAATGTCACGTTGCAAGGGTGACAGGCGCCGTGAGTGGGGTGCGGGGGAGGTGGTACTGATGGACACAGACACGTGGCTGTCAGGACGAAGCCTGCGGCCCTTCTGGGCCCTGAGGTTGTGTTTCCAGACTCCAGCTGTCTTTGGATCTGAACTCTTCACTTTGCAGATGGGAAACTGAGGCTCAGAGGGGTGGGGGTGGGGGGATTGTGGGGAGCAGACTTTCCCTGTCGCTCCAGGCTGCAGCCCCCATCCACACCAGAATTCCGCTGCCTGGACTCACCTCCTCCAGCCAGGCCTGGGACCCTTCCCACCAAGGCCTCGGGACAGACCCTCAGCTCAGAGCTCCCTCGAGGCCTGCTGTGTGACGCTGGCCTGGTGCTGGCCTTCTCTGGGCCCTGGCCCTCTTTTGTGGTCCAGGGAAGGGCCTAGAGGCCCCCCCACACCGAGGGAAGTGCTGATGAAATCTCAGCCTGCGGCCTCCAGCTAGCCGGGAGTCAAAGTCAGGCACGAGGCCAGGGTGGCCCCGCCCCAGGGGCCGGCCCAGCCCTGGACATTTCATAACGGCAGGGCGGGCAGCTGGGGAGAGCGCGGCCGACCAGGAAGACGGGCAGCTGGGCAGCGCCTCAGGTATGGTACCCCGTGGTGGCTGGGGATGCAGCGGCTAGTGGTCACGGCCGGGGCCTGCTGGCGGGCTGGTGCAGGGACTCTGGGCTGCTGTCGAGACTGGCTGCTCTGGGTCAGGGCAGGCCTGACCCCTCACGGTCACAGGCAGAAGCTAGCTTTGTCTTCTCAGAGCTGCTTTGCCCACCTGGTGAGAAAGAAGGAGGAGGAAGGGACTTCTCTTCAGCCCAGCCTCAGAGATGAAAGAGAGAAGCTGAGGGTCCCTGAGGCCAGCCAGCACCCATACTGAGTCTGAGCTGGGCTGGGGTTACTGAGGGAGCCAGGGGCCCCAGCCCTGGACCAGCTGCCCCAGGAAGGAATACACCCCTGTCCCTGGGGTGAAGCGGGTGCGGCATCAAGCATCCATCTGACAGCACATTTCCTGGGCATCGGCCACGCGTGCCCGCTGCTGGGGCAGGGTTCATCGTAAGTGGTTCTGAGCGATCACATTCTTGGGAATGGACCCTGCCAACGTCCAGGAAGAAAGGTCAGCTGGGGCCCGCCCTCCTGGCCTCGCAGAGAAGCTGTTATCAGATGGACCTCAGGGAGTCCAGCCGCTGGCACAGCCTCTCCATGCAGCGGGGCTGGGTTTGTCTCGGCCCACAGCCAAGGGTTGGTCCCTAGCTCCCCAAGGCCCCGAAGGAAGGGAGGAGGCTGCTGCCCAGAGTTAGGGCTACACGGCCCCAGGGGTGAGGCCAGATTGGAGACTCTAGAGTATTGGGGCCTGTGGGACTTTCGAGGCAGGCCTGTGACCTCCACCTGACAGTCGAGGGGCTTCCCAGGCCCTCAGACCACCAAGGTACCTCTGTTGCTCTTGCCACCTCCACTTCCCTGCCCCCATGGGGTCCCAAGTTGGTGTCCTTGCCTCCCGGGTGTCCACGCTGGGCCAAGGTTTCCTTGGGTTCCCACCCCAGGATCTCCCCTCAGCCCTCTCGGCAGAGCTGTCCTTTGCGGTCTTATCTGAATAACAATCATCAGGAACCATCCTCATTAGCACTCACGGGGCTCAGCGCAGCACCAACCGCTTCCCAGCAACACAGGGTAGACACAGGCATCGTGCCCATTTCACAGATGGGAAAAGCGAGCCACAGGGAGGCCAAGCCACCTGCCCGAGGCCCGAGCTGATAACCTGGGATTTGGACCCAGGTCCTTGGGCCCCTGACATGGCACACTGGGAGCATGCTTTTAGAGGGACTGTGGTGTAGATGGGGAAACTGAGGCAGAAAGCACAAGAGAGTGGACAGGGGTGGGGGCCGGGAGGTAGCTCATCGTCAGGACCAGGCAGGGCACAGGGCCGGGGCCTGGGCAGCAGCAGCTTCCCGATGGAGGCGACAGACCTGAGTGCCCACCCTGCCCTGTCAGTCTCGACGCCACAGGCCCGGGGCCTCAGCTTCCTTCAGGGACACCATCCGAACACCATGCTGTACCCACGGCTGGCACCCCCGCCACCGACACAGAACCTGCAGCGTCAGCGCCTGGTTGACTGATATTCTTACTAGTGCATCCCCAGGCCCCCGGCCTTGAGGGAAGGTCCCGGGGCCCCTGGGAAACAAGCCGTCCCTTATCACGTCAAATGACTGAACAGCTCCCAAGGAGGTGGGCTCAGGGCTCCGAGAACCCCCAGTGCAGGAACCCGTGCACGTGTGCTCACAGCAGCTGCTCCGCCCCCTTGTGAGGTCACAGGCCCAGGGTCCCCTCAGGCCCCAGGCCCCACAGGTAGCCTTGGCTCACCTGCTCACACGGGCTGAGTCAAGCTCCCCGCCCCCAGCAGGCCCCCCAGGGGGGGACTTGGTCCTGGCCAAATTGCAGGGGGCACTATTGTGGAGTTTGCCTCAGCGTCGCCTGGAGAGGCTGCTGGAATGTTCCAACCAGACCTCCACCCCCGCAGAGCTCCCCGCCCCTCACTCTGCCGGGAGATGCTCCCTTCAAGCGAGATGCCTCACATTTTTGTGGGTTCTGCGGAGACTTGTAGGAAAGGAACCCTGTGCAGGAGGGAGGGGGCAGGTGTGGTTTGCACTCAGCATCCATCAGCAGGAATCTGAAGGTGAGAGGGGGCTGGGGGAGGGAACAGGGATAAATATTTGTCAAGCACTTGGTAACAATAACCACAGCTGACCATTAACTATGCTGGCAACGGCCACTGCTTCCCGGGGTGATATGTCATTTAATCCTCCAGAATCTAGCGAGTGTTACTGGTGGTGGTGGTTCAGTGGCTCAGTTGTGTCCAGCTCTTTGTGACTCCACGGACTGTAGCCCGCCAGGCTCCTCTGTCCATGGCATTTCCCAGACAAGAATACTGGAGTGGGTTGCCGTTTCCCTCTCCAGAGCAAGTGCTATCGGCGTCTCTATTGTACAGATGTGGAAACTAAGGCAGTGAGAAGACAAGTGACTTGCCCAAGGTCACACAGCTAGAAGAGGCTGGGTCAGGGTTTGAGCTCACAAGGCGGCCTGGGGGGTCCTCAAGGCTCTGGGCTCCTGGGCCTCCGGCCAGTATACCTTCTTCCCAGGAGGAGGGTCGGAGCGGAGGGGGAGCCTGGGGCTGAGAGCGGCCCTGACAGTGTCCCTGCTCTGGGGCACCGTCACCCTCTCTGGGGGACATGAAGCCCGCCCTGTGCCAGACCACTGCCCGCTTCCCCCTGACTGCAGCAGGAGGCCTGGGGCTCAGTCTGGCCTCCATCACACGTAGGGACAGCTCAGGGCTCCTGTCGAGCTCTTGGCAGAGTGTCCATCGGGCCAGGCCATCCTGTCGGCTGGAGCAGCTTGGCCCTAGCGGTCATGGAGCCCTCCAGAAAGCTTAGGGCTGTGGCAGCAGTGGCCACTTAACAGTAGCTGGCACCCCTGGGGGACTGATGCCACGCCCTGGGCCCCGAACTGGCTGGCAGGGTCTCATCCTTGATTAAAAAAAAAACCCTGTCAGCTGGTAGGTGGGAGACCCTAGCAGATGGGGAGCACAAAGATCCAAATGACGAGCTAAGAAGGCAAAGTGGGGCCCTGCCTCCCAGTCTAGTGGGAGAAGAGAGGGATGCGGGGGTGGGGACAGAGAAGTGGGCAGAGAAAACCAGTATTTACCACAAAGTACAACACAGTGTGGGCTTCCCCGGTGGTTCAGGTGGTGGAGAATCTGCCCACAATGCAGGAGACCCAGGTTTGATCCCGGGGTGGGGAAGATCCCCTGGAGAAGGAAATGGCCACCCACTTCAGTGTTCTTGCCTGCAACAGTCCATGGACAGATGAGTCTGGTGGGCTACAGTCCATGGGAATCACAAAGAGTTGGATACGACTGAGCAACTCACACACATGCAGTGTGGTGGGGAGCACGGTTGCGGGACCACTGTGAGAATGTATAGGGGAGTAATCACGGTGGGCTGCCTGAAGGAGGCATCAGCCAAGCAGAGACTCGAGGGAAGGGAGTCAGAAGGGAGGGAGGAAAGGGTCCCCATGGGTCCTTGGCATCAGGCCGAGGACCGAGTGCGTCAGAGCACTCCTCTCGTGAGCTTCTGGTAAACAGGTGGGGGCCCTGGGGAATGCCAGGGCCCCTACTCAGCCTGCTGGCCCCGGCTGATGCCAGCACATGGGCCGGGCTGCCACTCACCGCTTTCCACCCCCACTCCCTGTTCCTCCTGCACTGTGGCCGCGGAGTGGGGGTGGGCCGCGGCACCTGCGGGAGGCGAGCTCTTCCTTCCCCATCTTGCTGCGGAGCTGGGCCGCAGGGAGAGGGGTCCTGTCACCCGGCCTCTGAGCCACCGCCCACCAGCCTGGCCTCCCTGGGCAGGGCCCCCTGCCTGGGGACCGGGAGTGGCAGCACATTCTGTGTCGGGAATGTCCCAGCGAGGTGGCTGCAGCAGCCGTTGGTGGCCACACTTCCCCGGTTGCTCCACTCAGGCCTGCTGGGCTCAGCGCTGCTGTCTCTGGGAGGGGTGCAGAGCAGGGCGGGGGCCGTGACTTAGGGCTCATTTCCCTGCAGCAGGAAGACCCATGGTCCCCTGGCCGCCTGCTCGCCCTTAGGGGTTGTGGAGTAGCGGTCCCCCAGCACAGGCCTGGGCCCGTGGCTGCCCTGGGGTCCAGGGCCCTCCTGCCCACAGGCCGAGGGGCGTGATCTGTAGTTCTGTCAGTGGGTGTCTCAGTGTGTCCTGTGTGTACATGTGTGTGATGTTTGTGTGTGTAGGTGGGGCAGCCTGGGTCTCTGGGATTATATGTGAGTCCCCGAGGGAGTATCCGTGGGCCCACCTGGGTGCGGGCAGGGGCCAGGGAGGGGGCCACGGAGATGAGGGCACCCCGACCCACGCTGCCCCCGCCCTGCAGGATGGACCCCTTCTTCCTCCACAAAGGAACTAAAAGCCATCACGCCCACCTCCTTTCCTGCACCAGAACCCACTCTTATGCATTCATCTAGTCGTTCAGTTCTGCCTGCACTCCACTGCTATCTGGGGCTTCCCAGGTGGTGCTAGTGGAAAAGAACCCACCTGCCAATGCAGGAGACATGAGAGACACAGGTTTGATCCCTGGGTTGGGAAGACCCCCTGGAGGAAGGTACGGCAACCCAGTCCCATGTGTTCTTGCCTGAAGAATTCCATGGACAGAGAAGTCTGGTGGGCTACAGTTCCTGGGGTTACAAAGAGTCGGACCGCGACGTAGCACGCATGCACACACGCACGCACACGAACAGCTTTTGGGATTTTAGTCTCCCGACGGGGAATTGAACCTGCGCCCTCGGCAGTGAAAGTGCCGAGTCCTAACCACTGGACCGCCAGGGAATTCCCCCACTCCACTGCTATTTATTGAACACTTACTATGTGCCAGTCCTGTTCTAGGCTCTGGGGATACAACAAATAAAACCAAGTCCAGGGAGCTGGCCTCCCGGGGAGAGACACAATTAAACAGTAAATAAATACAAAGCATGTTGGGTGGTGATAAATACCATGGAGAGACACTCCCAGTGCGAAGGGGGTGAGAGCGGGCCAGGGTCAGGGTGCTGTTTCACATGTGGGGGTCAGGGGAGGTTTCCTGGAGATGGTGATGTGTGAAGGGGGAGGGAGAAGGGTCCCAGGGACAAGGCGGGACATGGCAGAGGGCCCAACACGCGCAAAGGCCCTGAGGCAGGAGGTGCTTGGTGTGTTTTGTGCTGGAGGAGTGGCAAGAAGGCCGGCATAGCTGGAGGGGAGGGCAAGAGGTGGAGACACATGAGGGGTGAGGTCCGGAGAGGAGGGTCGCACCCCTAAGGCCGCGTGTGTTGGGGGGACTCCAGCTTCACCAGGTACTGTGGGCATCATGGCCTCTGTCCAAATCCTGGATGCCTGGGGCTCAGTCCCTGCCATTTTCAGCAGTAGCCTTGACAAGACCCCAAGAAATTTCCTTCCTTGCAGTCAGCCTCCCACCCTCTCAGCCAGTAGGGGCCACCCATGTGGCTGCCGCTGCCCCAAGACAGCTGTCCCCGGGTTTCTTCTCCGGACAAAACATCCCTGTACTTGCCACAAAGCCACAGTGTCCAGACTCACCCCTGGACACTGGCGCCCCCCTGCCCTTCACCGTCAATAACCCTCCAAGGCTGTGACTGTTTGCCAGCTGGTCAGGTGCTCCTCTGATACTTCACACCAGGACAGGCCCAAGGTGCATGTCAGCCGCTGTCCCCAGGGCCTGCGGCCGCCCCACACTGGCTCATGCTGAGCACCGGCCTCTTCTTCAGCTCTCCTGAGCCCACGAGCAGAACCCTCCAGGGAACCCTGGAGTCATCCCTTACCGCCCTCCGGCCATCTCTGCTGGCTGCTGGGCCTGCTGGCTCCACCCGGTTCATGGGAGAGATGTCAGCCCTCGCAGACCTGAAGTGCCTCTGCAGCCTCCTTGGGACCCACTTGATTTGCAGACACCCAGCCGGGTGTTCACCCTGGCTCCAGAGCAGGCCTAGACTCGGAGACTATGGGGTTTCATGGCATCTGAGGTCATGGATCAGGGCACCCTCATTCCATAGGGACAACAAAAGCTGGGCACAAGGACTTATCCTCAGGATGTGGCCTCCTGGTGATGCCTAGCCCCCTTCTTAGTGTCCTCAAACCTATTTATCACCATGCTCCGGGACTAGACCCAGGCTCCCTCATCAGCTTTTTCTGGAATCATCTCTTGTCCCACTTATGAAACCGTGGTGCCAGAGCATCCTCTCCTTGGCCCCTCATCCAAGGGGCCTGGCTCTGCCTCCCTGTGTGGAGTGTCCCTCACTGGACCTGATCCAGGACAGAGGGGACTCCCATCCCCTACCCTGGCTTATTGGGCGCCCTAGGAGCTGGCACCCCCACGGAGCCTCTGCCCTGCACACCTGCTGGCCTGTCCTGGCTGCCTCTGTGACACCTGACCCGATGGTCTATCTGGTCCCTCTTCTCCCTACAGCTCAGATTTCACCTCCCGCCTCCAACTCTCAAGGCTTCAGGAGCCAGGGCTCCATAAAGGGAGCAGCAGCCCAGGAAATCCAATCTGTCCCTCCTTCTGGTCTCGGCCAGCCCTGTTCCCACCCTCCCAGCAGGCAGCATCTGCCCTGTCTGCCCTGCACAAACCCTCCCACTTAACCTCCAGCAGCCCTTCCAGGTACAGGTGGTCCCAGCCAGTCACCCTCAGAGGTGACTGAGAGAGGGCATGCTCTTGCCTGAGGGCACACAGCCCCTGCTGAAAACAGCCTACTCTTCCATGGCATTCAATGGGGTCCAGATCATCCCTTGAAAAGAGTGAAAATGTTAGTCGCTCAGTTGTGTCCATCTATTTGCAACCCCATGGACTGTAGCCCACCAGGTTCCTCTCCTCATGGGATTCTCCAGGCAAGAGTACTGGAGTGGGTTGCCATGCCCTCCTCTAGGGGATCTTCCCAACCCAGGGATCGAACCCGGGTCTCCTGCATTGCAGGTGGATTCTTTACCATCTGAGCTCCTTAAACAGGTCCAAACTTCACGCAGGTCACAGGAGATCTCACTGGGCCTGTGAACACAAACACAGTAGAAGGCGTGCCTGAAGCAGGCCGGTGGGCAGGGCTTCCTCCTCCAGGGTCCCCACACCCTTCCCGCTCAAAACTCAGCTCTGGCACCCCTGGGCCCATAGCCCTCACCTCTGGCAGGAAGGCCCTCTTCACTGTAACAGCGGAGTCTCAGGCATGAGGACAGCCTGGCTCTGGAGTCCCGAGCGATGGGCCTCCAGCTGCCTGCAGCCCACAAGCTGGGTCCCTCCTCCCTCATGGGGATGGGGCAGGCATGCCGGCTGGCAGAGGTCAGGACAGTGTCCCTGTTGACTTTTACCTCTTTCTGACTCCTGCCCTTGAAATCTTCCCTTGGCCCCTGGGCTATGGGGACTGATGGCAGTTATCCAGAGACACCTGTCCTCAGTGTCTGCTGCAGACTGACATCCACAAAAGCAGGCCACAGGGGCCACATGGACAGTCCTGTTCAAACTTGAGTTAGATCTTGTCCCTGCTCTGCTCAGCAGTCCTCACCCCAGTGGCTAGGCCTCATCACCTCACCCACCCTCCTGCTTGCTAACCAGGAAGGGGCAAGGCCTGCACAGCCTCATGGCCTTTGCACATGCCACACCCTCAGCTTGGAATATCTGCCTCCAGGTATCCATGGGCTCCCTTCCTTTCTTTACTGCTCAAATGTCACGCCATCCCAGAGGCTGGTACTGACCATCTTGTGTAAAACAGACCAAAGAGACACACACACATATGCACAGGCACTCACACACACACCCTGAAAACCTGTTTCATCCTTCTATTGCACTTGTGACATCCTAACGGAGTAGTCAGTATTCTCATCATCATGTGGACAGTGGCACCCCCCGACCACAACATCAGCTCCATGGGGCAGGTCTTCTGTCTGCTTCATCACCGCTGCATCCCCAGCACAGGAATGGGACCCATACACTGCATGCGTTCAGTCACCGTGGAGTGCATAAATGAATGAATGAACAAGTCGATAAAACAGGCTTTGCCCTTCCCAGGGCTCCAGCCCTCTCCAGGGATCTGGCCACCTGCGGATCCTGGGTCCCTGACCCAAGTCTTGACCGTGCCCTTTCTCCCCCACCCACCGTGCAGTCATCCTTTGAGGCAGAGGTGTCTGAAATCAGCATCAGCCAGAACGAGATTAACTTGGCCCTTAGGAACCTGAGGGCCTGGATGAAGGATGAGAAAGTGTCCAAGAACCTGGTGAGTGACGCTGGGGTCAGGAGACCTCTCTGGGTGGAGGGTGGCTGAGAGGCTAGGGTCTCAGCCCCTCACCATTCTCCACCACGCTGGCCCCGGCCCAGGCCACGCAGCTGGACTCGGCCTTCATCCGGAAGGAGCCCTTCGGCCTGGTGCTCATCCTGTCTCCCTGGAACTACCCTCTGAACCTGAGCCTGGGGCCCCTGGTGGGTGCCCTTGCAGCAGGTGAGAGGGACCCTCCGCCTCCCCGCCCCCTGCCCGTCCCCGCCCAGCCTCATGGCTTCACAGCCGCCCTCAAAGCCAGGGAGGAGCTGGGGGGGCCTGGCACCAGGTGGCTAAGACGGCCTGGTTTCCATGTGTGAGGCCTTGAGGCTGGGACCGCACCTCTCCCAGCCCGGCTGTATTCTTCACCTGGAGGGGGAGTGAGGTTCTCGGGATCGCAGTCTCCTTGAGGGGACTCCACTGCACAGGCAGGTCTAGGGCTATGAGAAGTGGGCTTTGAGGTGATCTTTAGTGAGGCCTCACTGTCCGTTCCACCCCCCAGGCCACGCAGCTGGACTCGGCCTTCATCCGGAAGGAGCCCTTCGGGCTGGTGCTCATCCTGTCTCCCTGGAACTACCCCCTGAACATGAGCCTGGTGCCCCTGGTGGGCGCCCTCGCTGCAGGTAAGAGGATGCCTCCACCTTCACGCCCCCTGCCTGTCCTCTCAGCTGCCCCCAGAACCAGGAAGGAGGAGGGAGCTGGCACCAGGTGGCTGAGAAGGGCTGGTTCCTGTCTGGCCACCACCCCTGGGGACCAATAAGGCACCTCTCTCAGCTGCACTAGGAGAGAGGAGCGACTGGAGATGGGCGTGGTTACACATGGCCCCGCCTACTCCCTGCCCCGCTCCGCCCCGCAGGTAACTGCGTGGTGCTGAAACCCTCCGAGATCAGCAAGAGCACTGAGAAGGTCCTGGCCCAGGTGCTGCCCCGATACCTGGACCAGGTGAGCCGGGCTCGGTGCAGACCGGGCGGCTACACTGGGGCCGAGCAGGGCCAGGCCGGCCCCCTTGGCCCTGGGCGGACCTGAGTTCCGACCTCCTCTGGGTTGTGTGGCCTTGGCCAGGTCACCGGCTTCTCTGTTCCCCTCTGCGTGAAACAGAGGGTTGGGGCCTGTCCCCAGGGGCTCCCTGTCTCTGGTCACCCTGACCTCAGTCCCCACCCCAACTCTGCCAGGCCCCAACCTCACACGTGCTGGGCTGGCACTGCCCGACCCAGTGCCCCTGGGGGGCTCCCCGCTCCCCACCCAGCCCACCTGGAGCCTTGTCACCGCTGGGTCAGGCCAGGCAAGGGGGGAGTGGCCCCAGGCAAGCAGGCAGCCCCCTGGGCTCTCAGGCTGGGACCCCAGAGGGAGCCTCCGTTTGTCCATCCCCTCTTGCAGAGCTGCTTTGCTGTGGTGCTGGGCGGGCCCCAGGAGACTGGGCGGCTGCTGGAGCACAAGTTCGACTACATCTTCTTCACGGGTGAGGGGCCAGCTGCGGGGGCAGGCCGGGGGAGCGCGCGGGATAGGAGGGGCGAGAGGCCTGAGCCAGCCCCACATTCTGGGCCTTTTCCCCAGCTGCTGAAGAGAGGCTCAGAGGACAGAGGTAGACAGCCAGCCAGGGAGGACACAGGGGTGAGCGCTGAGGGGTGTACTCGGCTCCAGGACAAGCAGCCTGGAGAGTGGCCTGGACCCCTGGGGATCCCTGGGGAGCTGGACCCCGTCCCAGGGAACAAGCCTCCACTAATCACAGTTTCACATGTCACAGCATCTGCCCTTGCTGAGTGAGCTTCGGCTATGCCAGGCACTCCCTCACCACCCCACAGCCCTTCTGGAAGTCTGGACAGATGAGGGTCTGGAGACTTGGGTGACAAAGAGAGGCAGTGCCCACCTCACTAGCCAGGGTTGGGGCAGGCTGGATTTTGCCCCCAGAGGTCACCTGCCATTACCCGGCATGTGCTCATGGGACCCAGACACCACCTAGCTTCAGGTGACCAGGACAGAGTTCCCAGAAGAGAAGAAAGGGTGGAGGAGGCAGACAGCCATGTCGGCGGGCCAGGACCTGGAGGAGGGAGGCCAGACCTGCCTCCCCCGCGGCACCTCGCCCCTGGCCGGGGAGGCTGTCTCAGCCTCTCTCCTCCCCAGACCCTGACGCGAGCCCGGGACAAGGCCGCCACTGTAACAGACAGGGAAGGAGATGGGGGAGTGAGGGGGAGAGCAGAGGCAGGGTCCTCAGCTGTTGCTCCAGATTCCCGGGGCAAGGGGGAATACCAGGAGGAAGCAGCTGGGGGGCCACCACTCACCCTCCGCTCACCTTCCACTGCCACGCCCCGAAGCTCAATGGGCTTTGGGCCCTGGCCCCTCAGGACCGAGGGTGCAGAGGCAAAGCAGGCAGACCCCAGAGGCCCCCGAGGCTGTCTGTGCAGGGGCCAATGAACCATCAGAAGCCACTCTGCCACATCTCCTGACTTGCCCAGGCCTCAGTTTCCTTATCAGTGGGACAGGGGCCATCCCCCAAGCCACAGGCCTGCCTTAAGGATAAACGGATGAATGAAAGCCTTTGACACAGCATGTGGCCTGGGAGCATGCACTCACTCGCTCACTTGCTGCCTCAGTGAACATTTACTAGAGCGCAGACAGTGCCGGCACTGCCAGGCCTTGGGATGAAGCAGGGCTAGGAAGGCAAGGTCTCCCACGTTGTCATGGAGCCCATTCCAAGTTGGTCAGGGCAGAGGTGGGAAGGCACATGGCGGGGTTGGTCAGGATGGCCTCACAGTCAGGGAGGTGTTTGACAAAGACAGGAGGCCCCAAAGGAGGAGCTGTGGTCAGGGGAGAGCACTCGGGGGGTGAGGGGGCCTGAATAGAGGGGACCAAGGACAGGGAAGCAGGAGGAAGTGAGACCAGAAAGGTGACTGGGCTTCGGGCTCCCTCGGGCCGTGGTGGCTGGGGAGAAAGACCAGGGTCATCAGCACAAAATGGCAGCACGGGACCCTGGGTCAGGCATGGGCAGGAGGGTCTCAAGGCCTGGGGGGCATCAGCAGTGGTTGGGGTGGCTGAGCGGAGGAGGGGACGGTGAGACCAAGGAGACCAACACAGAGAAGAGGCAGGGACCTGGGGGGAGGGTGCCAGGGCTGCCGCATCAGGTCAGAGAGGGGAGACCCAGATGTTGACCAGCTGGAGTGGGATGCTGACCTTGAGCCACGGGGGTCATTTTCAGAAGCCAGTGGAGAGAAGGGAGGCTGTAGAGGGAAGAGTTAGAAAGAGTCCCTGCAGGTCCCAGCCTGGGGTAAGCAGCCAGGAGGCATTGTAGTGTGTGTGTGGGGGTGTTCCTGGACGTCTAAGCGGGCAAGTCATGTGAGGGAGACGGGACCTTCCACTGTGTGGGGCTGGTTAGGGCAGAGGTAGGGGGAAGATGACGGGAGGAAGGTCCCAGTGTAGCAGCAACTGACAAAGAAAGGCCAGGTGAGACTCCATTGAAAGGCCTCTCCAGGGGAGCGCAGGGCACGGAGTGAGCCCCCTTGAGTGTGCCCAGCCCTGGGCTGGGGCCGCCCCGCCTGGTCAAGTGATGGCGAGCCACTCTGGTTTCCTTCCTTGCCCAGGGAACCCTCAAGTTGGCAAGATTGTCATGGCTGCCGCCGCCAAGCACCTGACACCCATCACGCTGGAGCTGGGAGGCAAGAACCCCTGCTACGTGGACGACAACTGCGACCCCCAGACTGTGGCCAACCGGGTGGCCTTCTTCCGCTGTTTCAATGCCGGCCAGACCTGTGTGGCCCCCGACTATGTCCTGTGCAGCCCCGAAATGCAGGCACGGCTGGTGCCCGCCCTGCAGAGCGCCATCACCCGTTTCTATGGCGACGACCCTCAGAGCTCCCCAAACCTGGGCCGCATCATCAGCCAGAAGCATTTCCAGCGGCTCCGGGGCCTGCTGAGCTTCGGCCGCGTGGTCATCGGTGGCCAGAGTGACGAAAGCGATCTCTACATCGGTGAGCCCCGCTCTCCCTGCCATTGTGCCCCACCCTCATCCACACCCCAGTGAAGGCCCCTTCACACGGGGGGGTCAGAGCTGGGCCCCGAGTCTGGGCTCCCCCGACCCCACCTCTACAGCCCAGCCTGGTGCCACGACTTCGTGACACTGGTGTTTCCTGTTGCTGGGGTCTGAGCCTGCGACCCCACGACTCCACACTCCAGTTAAAGTTCTTCAAGCTCAGACCCCAGAGTTCTAGGCTCAGCTTCCCAACTTCAGCTCCACGATCCGCTGCTCCACGGGCCACATGACCCCTAGTGCTATGCGCCCACGATTCCGGTTCTCAGCTCCCATTGCCCGTCCTGAGCGTCTGCTCTGCTGTGAACAAAGAGCCCTGATCTCCTGGACTGAACGACTTGGAGGGTCTAACAGGCTGGGACCTGGGGCCTCAGGCTCTGGAGTCTAAGATCGGGTCACCCTCTGACTGTAAGACTATGGCTGAGTGGTTCTCTGGGCCCCACGAGCCCAATCAGGCTGGGGAGCCCTTCGTGGTCACTTCTCGGGGGCTTCGGGGAGAGTACCATCCCTGGGACATCCGGGACCCTGGGCCATCTGGGTCCCTGGACCCTGACAGCCCACGGGCCCGCCCACCAGAGGCCCCGCCCACCAGAGGCCCGCCCACCAGAGGCCCGCCCGCCATAGACCCTGCCCACCAGGGGGCCCCTCCCCTGGGCTGAGCCGGCCCCTGTCTCTGGCAGCCCCCACGGTGCTGGTGGACGTGCAGGAGACAGACCCGGTGATGCAAGAGGAGATCTTCGGGCCCATCCTGCCCATCGTGAATGTGAGGAGCCTGGGCCAGGCCATCGACTTCATCAACCGTCGGGAGAAGCCCCTGGCCCTGTATGCCTTCTCCAACAGCAGCCAGGTGGGGCTGGACGCAGCCGGGGGTAGGTGGCAGCAGTGGAGACTGGAGTGGGGTCAGCAGAGGGCGATGGCTCCAGGACCAGAGTGGACCAATGGGCCTGGCAGGAGGGCAGGGGGTCCTGGTCCCTCGGGGACACTGACAGGTGGCACGCTTGGCTCTGTCTCTCTCCTTTCTCCGGGGGGCAGCAGGGCCTCCCTGCTGCCTTTCGATCTAGGCCATGTTCTCATGGGCCTTTAGTTGGCAGCTCCCCAGGGTCTCCTCTAGGGTCCAGCATCCCCTCTAGGTCAGCCCTGGCCTCTCTTGTTCTGCATCATCTCGGCCTGGTGGCCACAGGGTCCCCTTCAGTGCTTGGCTCGTGGAAGGCACACACAACATGGGATGAAATGACTGAAGAGGGATGAATGACCAGAACACACAGACCCAAGAGTGAGCCCTGGATCCCTGCCCCTCCCTGGGGGCACTTTGGGAGGCTCACATGCATGTGGCCAGCGATCTCCAGCTCAGGACACACATCCTCCACCCCCAGCACTGCTGAGATCCCTCATAGACTGGGCAATGCTTCCTCCCGACCACCACCCCTCACTGGAGTGCCGCGCAGCGTGCTGCGTTCCCAGTCAGGGCTCAGAGTCACGCCCCCTGCAGGGGAAGTGCAGAGTCTTAACCACTGACCCTCCAGGAGATTCCCCTGGACAATGCTTTTTTTAAATTTTACTTTCTGTTTCTATTTATTTACTTAGGCTGTGTCAGGTCTTAGTTGTGGCCTGAGAACTCTTAGTTGCCCCAGGCATGTGGGATCTAGTTCTCTGATCAGGGATGGAACATAGACCTCCTGCACTAGGAGCACGGAGTCTTACCCTCTGGACCACCAGGGAAGTCCTAGCAAGGCTTTTTTAAAATAAACTTTTCATTTTTGAATAACTTTAGATTTACAGAAAGTTGCAGAGAGTCCAGGGAAGGCCCACATACTCCAGTGTCCCCCTTGACACCGGCACATTGCTGTCAACCACACTCCAGACTTTAGATAGATTTTGCCAGTTTTTCTTTCCACCCCAGGATCCAGGCCAGGGTTCCGAGCTGCATTTAGTTGCCATGGCTCCTCTGGTCCCCTTGTGGCCGTCTCTCAGTTTACAGGGTGCCGGCCATCTGTCCTGCAGAATGTCCCCCATCTCGGTGGCCAGCTGTTTCCCTCATGAAAGCATCCCACAGGGCCCAGGGCCCATCTCTGCTCATCCTCAGGGGCCCATGAGATCCATGCATCACTGGTGAGGTTAACCTTCATCCCCGGCCAAGGTTAGGTCTGGCACAGGTCTCCACCAGGGGCTATTTTTCCCTGTCCTTATTCTGTTCTGTGAGAGCAAGTCTCTAAGTCTAGCCTACCTTCAATGGAAGGGGGTGAGAGTAAGCTCTACCTGCTGGAGGGGAACATCTGCATAGCCTACCTGGAATCTTGGCTCGGTTCTTTATATCAGTGCCTTTTTTCTTTTTGGCCGTGCCATGTGGCATGTACGATCTTAGTTCTCTGACCAGGAACTGACCCTGTGCTTCCTGCAGTGGAAGCACAGGGTCTTACCCACTGGCCCTCCAGGGAAGCCTGGTTCTTTTTATCAGCACGGACTCCAATGCACCTGCTTTATTTTCGGGGTTACAACCCAATACCCCCTGATTTGTTTCCTTGTTCAACCTGTCCCCAGTACCACCTGATTTTCGTTCAACCTGTCTGGCCTTTGGGCACTGGGAGCTGCTCTGTCCCAGACACCTGCCCATCCTTTGGTTTTCCCACCACTTCCTTCCTTTCTGGGTCTACAAGCTGCCTGGCCCTAGAATCAGCTGTTCCAAGGAGCCCTTGTCTATCTGCGTAATGTTAACTTTAGAAAATGCCACACGGGAACTTCCCTGGGGGTCCAGTAGTTAAGGCTCCGTTAAACCTGCTCCCAGTGTGCAGGGCGCCCTCAGGTCACACGTTGTAACTAACTACAGCCAAGTTCTTGTGCAACAACCTTTAGTGTCTGCTCACCTTGGTGATGGACAGGGAAGCTTGGTGTGCCGCAGTCTGTGGGGTTGCAGAGTCGGGCATGACTAAGCGACTGAACTGAATCTTTCTTTATTGTCCATAGACCGAAGAAGGGCCTTCATTAAGTCAAGCAAGGGTCGAGTTCATATTTCCAAAATACAAACCTCAGTGTCCTCCCGGTGGCACAGTCCACAGGCCTCCCACAGCTTCCCTGCCCCTCGGCCTCCCCAGCTGGCCTTCACCCTGGGTGGGTGGGGGTCCTTCTTACTTCTGCCCTCCTGGACACCCAGCAGGCACCTCACATCCCTCCAGGGCCTCTCCCTGATCGCCCGCCCCTCCACATCCCCAGGAGGAGGCTGGGTTTCCCGTCTCCTGTGCCAGCCTGAGTCTGTGTCCGCGGCCGCCTGCGTGGACCACACTCAAGGGAGGCTCAAGACACGTCTCCAGTGCTTGACGTGGGGGTGGCAGGCTACTCTTCAGCTCACATGGTGGCTTCAGACCCTGCCACGGGCCCCGGGACCCCGAGGGGGCCAGGTGGAGCCCTGGCAGCTCTCTTACCAGCTTCACCGCTGCTTCCCCCGCAGGTGGTCAAGCGGGTCCTGGCTCAGACCAGCAGCGGGGGCTTCTGTGGGAATGACGGCTTCATGCACTTGACCTTGGCCAGCCTGCCTTTCGGAGGAGTGGGTAGGTGCCGTCTCTCACCTCACCCTGCTCCCCTCCGCAGAGCCTGGAGTGGAACCTTCCACATCGGTCCTGATACTTCTGTCTGCAGGCAGACCCGCAGACACAACTTACGTTGTTTTCAGCGTCATTGTGAAGTCTGTCTGCGGTGCTTGCTGTGGCTTTTCTCCCTGACCGGCCTGGTGGCGCACGCAGGGCGGCCTGGGTGTGCTCTCTATGCCACGTGCGGCTACACGCGGCTCCTTCAAGCCCTCCTGCGGCCCCTTGGGTCCATGATGGAGATGGGGGGCTGCTGACAGCTCCCCCCCTCCACCAGGCCCTAGCAGCCCCAGGCCGGCTGCAAGGTCCTGGCCTCTGAGGCTGACCCCAGCAAGCCCGACGGCTGTGTGATATGGGGCCACCATGTCTCCTCTCTGAGCAACCTCCTCCTCAGGGGACGAGAGGGCCCACACTGGGCACTGGAGTAAATGACCAGGAGTGCCTGGTCGTCCCAGGCCCTCCCAGGACTGGTCACGGGCTACCCCCCTTCTGGAAGCCCCGCCCCCAGCCCGCCTGGCTCCCTACCTCTAGTCCCAGTTGCTCCTCTTCAGGGAAGTGAGCGGGTCTGTCAGTGGGGGAACCTGGTCCTCTTACTCCCCTGACGAAACCCTCCATGGCTCCCAGCCCCTGACAGAGCCACAGGACCCCGCCTCAGCTTCCAGAGGCCAGTTCTGCCTGGCCTGGCCGTGGACTCCTGCTCCAGCCTCCTCTCCCATTTCCCTAGCTGCTGCCCCAGCCACACGGAGCTCAGCACATCCAGGTCACCCGCCTCCAACGCTCTCTTGAGTTGTCCCTGAGTCTGGGGCCTTCCTGCCCCCACACGCCCACTTTATCTGGTCAATGCCATATCCCTCAGGCCTCACCCACTCCAGGGAGCCCTCTCAGACTGCCCCTGCTCCCACCAGGCTGCATCCCCTGGACTTCCTACTGCCTGGTCCTTGACTCCCTACCTAGACATTGTGGCCTCAACATAGTACTTGCTGTATCTATGGGGCTGAACACTTGTCTCTGCGACTCTAGAAGCTGGTGCCACTGTCCGCCATGTCACAAGGAGACCAAGGCAAAGTCACTTGCCAGTTCAAAGCTGGGATTCAAACCTAGGGAGTCACCCCAGCATCCACTGGGGGCTTGCTTTCTTTACTTTCCATCTTGCCTCCCTCTTTTCAACTTAAGTGTACTTGATTTACAATAATGTGTTGGTTTCAGCAATTCAGTTTTACACACACACACACACACACACACACACAGGACTTCCCTGTAGCTCAAATGATAAAGAATCTGCCTGCAATGCAGGAGACTAGGGTTCGATCCCTGGGTTGGGAAGATCCTCTGGAGAAGGGAACGGCAATCCACTCCAGTATTCTTGTCTGGAGAATTCCATGAACAGAGAAGCCTGGTGGGCTACAGTTCATGGGGTCTCAAAGAGTTGTAGTACAAAGAGTAGTCAAACATGACTAAGCAACTAACGCATACACACACACACGTTTTCAGATTCTTTTCCATTATAGGTTATTACAAGATATTGCTTATAGTTCCCTGTGCTTTACAGTAGGTCCCTGTTGTCTATTTTCTATGGTGTGCACTGTTAACCCCAAACCCCCAATCCTTTCCTCCCCCAACCCCTGGAACCCACTCACCCATTGTCCATCCATCTTGCCCCAGACCTGGCATCCTCAACATTTATTTGACTGGGTGTTGGTGCCAGGGTGGGGCTAAGCCCTTTACCCATAACATCTCATGATTAGCCCACTTTACATGTGGGGAAACCAAGGCTCGGGGGTGAAGCAGCCCACTCAGGTCATACCTTGTGGCTGGCAGAGCCCAGGTGTGTCTGACGCCCCTTGGCTGGCCCCTGGGGGCCTGACTGCCGTGCCCCACCCCGTCCCTCTGCAGGCAGCAGCGGGATGGGCAACTACCACGGCAAGTTCTCCTTCGACACCTTCTCCCACCACCGCGCCTGCCTGCTGCGCCCCCCGGGGCTGGAGAAGATCTACGCCATCCGCTACCCACCCCACACTCCGCGCAACCTGAGGGTGCTGCTGATGGCCATGGAGACCCGCAGCTGCAGCTGCACCCTGCTGTGAGCCCACCCCCACCTCAGGCGCGGGGGCACTGAGCATCCCTCCCAGCCCGCGCCCATGAGTCCTCCGCTGCCGTGGCCACCTGAGGCTGGTGGAGACAGGACCTGGGATCCACGACGCAGGGGCAAAGGACCTGCCAAGGTCACGGTCCAGACCAGTCTTGCCCTCCTCCCATCCAAAGCTTCTCTTTTCAGGCCCTCAGCTGCCCCACAACCAGGACGGGCCAAGGTGTGGGCACGTGGGAAACTGTGTAACCTGCTCTCTGGCTCTCAGGCTGGCCACCTATGTCCCAGGGGAGCCAAGCAGCTGTGGGCACTCGAGACCCCTCTTTCTGTGGAGGGGTGCAGAAGGGGCCCTGGCATCTGATCCATGCCCTGCTGTGGACCTGCTGTGACCTGGATCGTCCCTGCCCTCTCTGAGCTTGTCCCCCTCTCTGGTGTACAGAGGAGGTGACGAACAATATCTCCTGAGATCATTGTGAGGATTAAATTTTGGAACATAATTGCTGACTCTAAGCTCCAGCGTCCTGCCTTCTCACTCAGGCGGGGGAAGGCTGCCTGCCTTGTCTCTCTCCCCACCCTCCAGGCAAGATTGATGAGATGCCCGCAGTAGATTCTCCTTCCCTTCAGCTCGAGCCGTGAGGAGCTCTGAACACGCTTCTGTCCCCCAAGTGGTTGGCCCTGGGCACCCTCTCCATGTCCCACCCTGGGCTTGTCCTCTTCCTTGTCCTGCTCATCCTCCTGGACCTCAGTGCTATGGAGCGGTCCCCACCCATTCAGCTGCCAAACTCCCAGGCCTCCAGCTGGACACTCCCTTCTACCACCCAAGTCCCATCTTCGAGCAATTCCTGATGATTCGATGATGCTGAGGACCTCCCCAATCCACACACTAAACGCTGTGCCCTGGGCCATCCATCACCTACCCTTCCCTCAGGCCCAGCCCTTCTCAGTGCACCCACGGATCTTCCCAAAGCCCACTGGACCATGCCAGCGCTCAGCCTGAACCCCTTCATTGGCTCCCTCTGGCCCACAAGTCTGGACGGGAAACCTTCCTTGGGAGGCTCTGCCACAGCCCTGCGCAGGCCCCGAGTCGCCATCCTTGTCCTCTTCTGATGCCCTTGATGTGTCCTCCTCCAGGGACCTCCGCACACGTACTGGGCGCCCCCTCTGGCCCTTCTTGTTTGCCCAACTCCTCCGTGCTCTCTGCTTGGGTGTCAGCCCTTCGAGGAAGACCTCCTTGTCCACCTTCCACTCCCACCCCTGCCCCTGCCCCAAGACACGGGCGGCCTTCAAGGGTCTTCTCAGTGTCTGCAGCCTCCCAGTTCCCTCTGCCACACAATTCACCGGGAGGAAACATGGGTTTGTTTGATGGCTGTTTGGGTTACGGAGCTCCCGAGTCGTATACATCCAGGAGAGGGGTTGAGGAGCGGTTGAGGCGGCCGCACTGCGCAGCTCTCAAGGATTAGACCAAGTTCCTGCACAAGCCCAGGTCTGAGTTTTCCCATTTGTAAATCGTTCCTCCACACAGGGTTATGGTGAGGATTCAGTGAAGCTGCCTGTGTGGAGGTTTGACGTAGGGCAAGCACAGCTATGATGGTAAGGCGTCTGCCTGCAGTGCGGGAGACCCAGGTTCGCTGGGTAGGGAAGATCCCCTGGAGAAGGGAATGGCAACCCACTGCAGTATTCTTGCCTGGAGAATACCATGGACGGAGGAGCCTGGAGGGCTCCAAAGTGAGAGCGAAAGTCGACCAGTCATATCCGACTCTTTGTGTCCCCATAAACTGTACAGCCCATGGAATTCTCCAGGCCAGAATACTAGAGTTGGGTAGCCTTTTCCTTCTCCAGGAGATCTTCCCAGCCCAGGGATCGAACCCAGGTCTCCCGCATTGCGGGCGGATTCTTTACTAGCTGAGCCACAAGGGAAGCCCAAAACCCTACCAAAGCCCAGCTATGGTGCGGAGTCACCGTTATCGCCCGTACCCCGCTGGGACGCAGCTTGTTTCCCTCTACCCGGAGGGCCGGGTCGGATAGGAGTTGCACCCTAAAACCACGCCTCGGATGTCCCGCCCCTAAGGGTTCGGGAGTCCAGGCTCCTTCGCCCTTCCAGCGCCGGCTCTTTCCTAGCCAATCGGGAAGAAGATTTTTTTAAAATCCCGCCTGCTTCGGCTGCACCGCCAGCCAATCAGACCACGCCATGGAGAGTCAGCGCGGAAATGGCGAAGCCAGCCGGCCCAATGGCAGCGTCCCGGGAGGCAGGCTCCGCCTCTCGGCGGACGGGCCGCGCTGCACCGGACGGAGCGGCCGCGCTTCAAGGTGGGTGATGCGGTCTCAGCCGTTAAGGCCGCGTCTAGGCAGCGCGGCGTCGGGGAGTGCGGGTGCCGCCCCCGTGGGCCCTGCCGGCTCCGCGCCCACGTTTCACCTCGGCCTGCTCTGCACGCGCGGCCGCCGTGTCCTTGGGCGTGCAACCGGGGCGGGGGTGACCGTGACGCCGGCGCCCTCCAGGGCGCATGCGCCTCCGGCTCCGCGGGGTCAAAGGTCGGGAGGAAAGTCGAGGAAGGAGCCGGGTTGAGCATCTGGCCCTGAAGTCAGCGGTCGAAAGAAATGGGCCCGCCAGAGGTCGCAGGTCACGGGAAGGGCAATTTGTGGCTCTGGCCAAGTGCCAGGCTCTGGGCTAAATACGTGGCCTCTTCGAGCCCCCCTCCATCCCGTGACCCCCTTATCACAGATGAGAAAACCCAAGGTCATTCGGCAGGCAGGCAGTTCCAGAAGGACCTTGATGCGGGGGACGGGGGAGAGGAATTTGATCTTGAGGGTTATTTAAGGCTTTAAGGGGTTCCAGCAGGGGAAGGCTGCGTTTTGGCCTGGGTTCACATCAGGAACCCCCCTCAGTGTGCGACTTTGGGCAAGTCACTTAACACGACTGAACGTCTCATCTGTGACCCCTAGCACTGTGCCTGGCACGGCGAGCTCTCAAGTGCTGGTGATGGTTGGCAGTATTACCTGGGTCAAGTTGGAGGTTGAGAGGGGCAGCTCCTGGGCACTGGAAGGCCATCTGTGCCTCTGACAGGAATGAGGGTGAGCAGGGGACAAGATGCCACAGTGCCACTGGGGTCAAGGGTCAGGGCACCTGCGGTGCTAGAGTTTGATGTGGGGAGGACCATACCCGTCTGGGACCCACCTGTGCATGCCTCTCTTCTCACACCCCACAGATGCGCTGCCTGACCGTGCCCATGCTGCTTCGGGCCCTGGCGCAGGCCCAGGTTGCACGTGCAGGTAGGACCAAGGGCGCCTTTCCTGGGTATGGGGGCCCAGCCTCCCGGCACGAGGTCACATCCGCACAGCGTAACCCTTCTCCTTGCAGGGCATGCCAGTGGCCGGGGCCTCCACAGCAGCGCCGTGGCAGCCACCTACAGTGAGTCCCGGGGTGCCTCGAGCCTCAAGCTTGGTGGTCATGGCCCTGCCAGGGGCAGGGGAGAAGGCCTGGGTTCTCATCCTGGCTTTGCTGGGGGCTCCCCCTCTTGGAGCCTCGGTTTCCCCTCTGTAAAATGAAGCGGGTGATCCAGATGATTTATGGGGGTGGGGTCTGTTATTGCAGGGCATGCAGGGGTGGTGGTGTTTTCCTGTGGCTATACATGTGATCTCAGACCCTCCCTGCGTGGGACAGGGAGGGGGCTGCCAGGTGTGAGCCCTAGGAGCCTGTACCTCCTCCTCAGGACCCGGGCACCCAAGCCCCACCTGCATCCCCTCTGGGCCTGGATGGTCTCACAGGCGCAGGGAGAAGCAGGCCAGGACTGCCTGTGGCCGGAGGCCAGCCTCAAGGGTTGCTTACTGAGGCAAGGGGCATTTGGTGAATGAACAAGCCCCCCAGGGACCCAGCTCTTATGTCTAGGAGGCCAGGCCTCATCTCCTGAGCTGGAGTCCTTGAAGAGGGCCTGTGTGTGGCCCCTGCCATGGCCTCTCTGTCCACCTCCCCTGCAGAGTATGTGAACCTGCGGGAGCCCTCGATGGACATGAAGTCAGTGACCGACCGGGCAGCACAGACCCTGCTGTGGACCGAGCTCATCCGAGGTGGGCCAAGGGGACAGGAGGCTCGAGGCGGGCTCGGGAGGATAGAGATGTGTGAGGGAGGAGGGCCCCCCCCACTGTGCCTATGCCGCCCCCAGGCCTGGGCATGACCCTGAGCTACCTGTTCCGCGAGCCCGCCACCATCAACTACCCGTTTGAGAAGGGCCCGCTGAGCCCGCGCTTCCGCGGGTTGATGGTTGGCAGTATTACCTGGGTCAAGTTGGAGGTTGAGAGGGGCAGCTCCTGGGCACTGGAAGGCCATCTGTGCCTCTGACAGGAATGAGGGTGAGCAGGGGACAAGATGCCACAGTGCCACTGGGGTCAAGGGTCAGGGCACCTGCGGTGCTAGAGTTTGATGTGGGGAGGACCATACCCGTCTGGGACCCACCTGTGCATGCCTCTCTTCTCACACCCCACAGATGCGCTGCCTGACCGTGCCCATGCTGCTTCGGGCCCTGGCGCAGGCCCAGGTTGCACGTGCAGGTAGGACCAAGGGCGCCTTTCCTGGGTATGGGGGCCCAGCCTCCCGGCACGAGGTCACATCCGCACAGCGTAACCCTTCTCCTTGCAGGGCATGCCAGTGGCCGGGGCCTCCACAGCAGCGCCGTGGCAGCCACCTACAGTGAGTCCCGGGGTGCCTCGAGCCTCAAGCTTGGTGGTCATGGCCCTGCCAGGGGCAGGGGAGAAGGCCTGGGTTCTCATCCTGGCTTTGCTGGGGGCTCCCCCTCTTGGAGCCTCGGTTTCCCCTCTGTAAAATGAAGCGGGTGATCCAGATGATTTATGGGGGTGGGGTCTGTTATTGCAGGGCATGCAGGGGTGGTGGTGTTTTCCTGTGGCTATACATGTGATCTCAGACCCTCCCTGCGTGGGACAGGGAGGGGGCTGCCAGGTGTGAGCCCTAGGAGCCTGTACCTCCTCCTCAGGACCCGGGCACCCAAGCCCCACCTGCATCCCCTCTGGGCCTGGATGGTCTCACAGGCGCAGGGAGAAGCAGGCCAGGACTGCCTGTGGCCGGAGGCCAGCCTCAAGGTTGCTTACTGAGGCAAGGGGCATTTGGTGAATGAACAAGCCCCCCAGGGACCCAGCTCTTATGTCTAGGAGGCCAGGCCTCATCTCCTGAGCTGGAGTCCTTGAAGAGGGCCTGTGTGTGGCCCCTGCCATGGCCTCTCTGTCCACCTCCCCTGCAGAGTATGTGAACCTGCGGGAGCCCTCGATGGACATGAAGTCAGTGACCGACCGGGCAGCACAGACCCTGCTGTGGACCGAGCTCATCCGAGGTGGGCCAAGGGGACAGGAGGCTCGAGGCGGGCTCGGGAGGATAGAGATGTGTGAGGGAGGAGGGCCCCCCCCACTGTGCCTATGCCGCCCCCAGGCCTGGGCATGACCCTGAGCTACCTGTTCCGCGAGCCCGCCACCATCAACTACCCGTTTGAGAAGGGCCCGCTGAGCCCGCGCTTCCGCGGGGAGCACGCACTGCGCCGTTACCCATCCGGGGAGGAGCGCTGCATCGCCTGCAAGCTCTGTGAGGCCGTCTGCCCGGCCCAGGTACGCCCCGACCCCGGATGACCGACACCCTGACCCCGGCCGCTGGGAGGGGGAGGCCTCAGTCTGCTGCAGAGAGAGAGAGAAGTGGGCAGCGCTGGGTCCCATTTCTCAAGCCCCTGCTGGGTGTGTATCCCCAGGGAAGTCCCCTCCCACTCTGGGCCACTTGCCCCGTGATAGGAACCATGAGGCCTTGTTGCCGGAGCTGACTCGGAGGTGGTGAGTCAACAGACGGAAGCTTCCAGTCCTGAGCAGACCATGGGATACACTTGGGGCCTGCTCTAGGGGGTCTGGTCTTGAGTGTGACAGCCAGGCTGGAGCCACGAGGCTGCACTTGACAGTCTCCACTTTGACATGGTTGGCAGCAGTGTCAGGAGCCCTGCCTACACATGTGCCCTTCACAGGGCCGGACCCGGGGACACCCGGGGACACTTGGACCACAGCGGGGCGCTCGCTGCCCCTGGCTGCAGCTCCTTTGAGTCCCTGGCATTTGGGTCTGTTGGAGGGTCCGCACAGACTGCCGAGAGTCACAGCCTGTGGGTGCAGAAACAGACAAAGTGAGGGCACCCTGGTGGTGCATGTGCCCAGCAGGCACAGGGGTTCCTGACTGTCCACACAGCGTCCCCCTCCAGCAGTTGCTCGAGCCACGTCTCTGTGACTCAGGACGGCTCCCGTCCGAGTCCTGGCTCGTCTCCTGTACCACTCCCAGGTTCTGCAGCCCATGGGCTGTGGCCTTGTGGTCCCCAGTCTCTGTAGCATGTAGGAGCACCCCTCCCCACCCCGAAAAATAGCAGCGGAATCCAGGCAGCGAGTGCCGACCATAGATCAGCACTGTGCCAAGCTCACGAGCTCTCTCTGCAACAGCTCTAGGTAGTCAAGGTTATTATCCCCATTTTTATAGAGGAGGAAACTGAGGCACAAAGAGAGAGGCTATTAGCCAAAGGTCCCACTGTGAGCGGTGGGCCTTACGCTCCTGGGGACATCTCAGGGCCATGGCCACATCCCTTTGAAGGTCCCCGCCTCTGGGGAAGCCCTGGGCCACCCCTTCCTTCAGCCAGTGCCAGGCTGCCCCCCGGGAACTGAGAGCTGAGGACCTGTGTTTGAGTCTGGGCTCTGCCCCTTGTTTACTCCGTGGCTTTGGGAAGGCATTCCACCTTTGTGAGCTTCAGTTTTTTCATCCATTAAATGGAGATAACTAGATGTGGTTGGGAGGGTTGTTCAACATATAGTCAGCAGAAAGTAGGCATTATTTACAGGGTGAGACCCCCCCTGGGGCTGCAGGTGCCCTGGTGTGCCAGGCAGGCAGCAGCCCTCTCCTCGTGGGACTCCCATTCTCAGGCAGGAGGTGCTGGCAGATAGCAAATGAGAGTGTCAGCTCGGGCAGGCACGCAGAGGCCAGCGGCATGGCTGTGCCAGGGGGCCTCTTAGGAGGGGAGTCAGGAAAGGCCCACGAGGACGGAGAGTGGACGACAGAGGGGCCTCTTTGTAGGCCCATGCGGGGCTGGATCCTGTGCCAGGGGCCGTGTGGCTGACAGGTGACAGTCCCCTGTGCCACCGCCCAGGCCATCACCATCGAGGCTGAGCCGCGGGCCGATGGCAGCCGCCGGACCACGCGCTACGACATCGACATGACCAAGTGCATCTACTGCGGCTTCTGCCAGGAGGCCTGCCCCGTGGACGCCATCGTGGAGGTGGGCGGGGCCCCGCAGCGGGGGCGGAGGGGGC
>SJYC01020922.1:0-24315 GCA_006408675.1 Madoqua kirkii
ACTGCGCCTGCTCCGTGCCCGCAGGGCCCCAACTTCGAGTTCTCCACGGAGACGCACGAGGAGCTGCTGTACAACAAGGAGAAGCTGCTCAACAACGGGGACAAGTGGGAGGCCGAGATCGCTGCCAACATCCAGGCCGACTACCTTTACCGATGACCGGCCAGCCCGCGGCCCCTCCTGCCCAATAAAAAGCTCTGACCTCCCCCACCGCCTCTGTCATGCGTCTGCTGTCTGAGCCGCGACCATCCGCAGCCTGGATTCTCCCGGTGGATCAGATTCTTGGCCCGAGTTGCCTTACCTGTGCGACCCGTTGGGCCCCGGCCTACAGCAGCCTGCGGCCCACACGTCTTCCCGGGCATATTCCACAGAGGCTTAGCTGAAGGTCAGCTCAGGCCACTGATGGCCTAATCCTGAGTGATCAGTTGGTGAGGCCGGGGCCTGTCCTCTCCTGAGGCCCACCCACAGCTGAGACTCCTGAGAACCTAGAGCCTGCTGAGAAAGGGGGCTCTCCGGGAATAAGTTGGGCAAAGTCTTGTTGCCCAACCTTGGACAGAAATACGTCAAGTAGCAAGAACTTGGACAGGCCAGGGCATCCTTGCTGGGGGCGGGGTGGGGGAAGCCTGCTCTGGGGTAACAGTCACGAGGGGATGACACAAGCCCTGCTGCCCGTGAGCTGGCTTTGCCTGGCCTCCAGCCACATCCCTTTTCCTCCCCAAGTTCCTCAGGGCAGCCTGCTGGTGTGGCCTCTGCTGCTCAGGACTTCTGCTTTGTAGCCCCAGCAAAGCGATATGGCTCCTTCTAGGGCCACACGCAAGCCCAGTGGCGGCAGAGTAGCCCCACAACAACCCCTTCTGACTTGGTGCTGAGCCGTGTGAGAGCATTTCAGTTCATTCTCAGCAGTGAGGAAGCTGGCTCAGAGAGGTGAAGTAACTTGCTCAGGATCACACAGCACGCATCTTGAAAAAACTGACAGGTCTGAGAGATCTCAAGAATTCCCTTCATCATTTCCAAAAGTGCTTTTTTAACAAAACACTAATCTCAGGGTGTTTTTTGGATCAGTAAGTGTAGGAAGTGCCCCAAGGGGCCCTTTCCTTTCTGGGACAGGCTCTGCCCGGGAGCATATTCAAGGCTCTGAGAAGGCCTGCAGCAGAGAAGCCCAGACTTGGCCCAACCCATTCCTGGAGAGCCCCCTTTCTCAGATCACCTGCTGACATCTGGGCTTGCTTACCAGGCCCTGCTGGGCCATCTCCCAGGACCTGTGTGGTCCCACCATTGGCCAAAGTTTGGGGGCCCTTATAATCCACAAAGTGGCTCAGAAGTAAGTACAGGACCAGAAAGGACAACCTGAGCCCTGGGAGCGTCTGTGAGTCCAGCACTGCTAGTCCTGGCGGCTGCTGGGAGCAGGAACTCCAAAAAACAGGCCCACTGTCAGAGGCAGGCTCCAATATCCTAAATCACTTCTAGTTTTTTATATCCGACGTACCCAGTATTGACATGGAGTCTGTATCTGTACACAGGAAAATTGTTCAGTCACTAAGTTGTGTCCAACTCTGACTCCATGAACTCCAGCACACCAGGTTTCCCTGTCTTTCACCATTTCCTGGAGTCTGCTTAAACTCATATCCATTCCGTCGATGATGCCATCCAACCATTTTGCCCTCTGTTGCCATCTCCTGCCCTCAATCTTTTCCAGCACTGAGGTATTTTCTAATGAGCTAGTTCTTTGCATCAGGTGGCGAAAGTATTGGAGCTTCAGCATCAGTGCTTCCAATGAACCCTGAATGGGTTGATTTCCTTTAGGATTGAATGGTTTGATCTTGCTGTCCAAGGGACTCTCAAGAGTCTTCTCTAGCACCACAGGTGAGCCTGTCTAGCTCCTGACTTAATTCCTTCCCTTACTGCCGGGTCAGCTCTAAGGCCATTTTGAAACATGTTAAGAGTTCCAGTTTGCCCTGAATGGGAAGCATTGACCTGAGGTCCCCAGCAGTACTCAGTTCAGTTGTGTCAAAGTTTCTCGTTGAAAATAACCCTACCAAAAGTGTCCCACTCTTCTGAAGACACCTTGGCTGTGACTCAGTTTCCAGGCCCCAGCTCTAGGGCTCCATTTGCACACACACCCCTGCCCCGCCCAGGCCCTTGGGCTTCCCTTGTAGCTCAGTTGGGAAAGAGTCTGCCTGCAATGCAGGAGACCCAGGTTCAATTCCTGGGTCGGGAAGATCCCCTGGAGAAGGGAATGGCAACTCACTCCAGTATTCTTGCCTAGAGAATCTCATGGACAGAGGAGCCTGGCGGGCTACAGTCCATGGGGTCACAGGAGTTGGACACGACTTAGTGACTAAACCACCACCACCACCAGAGGCCCTTCCTCTGCTGTGGGGGTTCAAGGATCACCAGAGCTGACCCAGTGGGTACAGTCTTGGCCAGTTCAAAGTGCAGGAAGCTGGACAGTGGTGACCCACAGGCTGGGACCGGATATGCTGCATGAAGCTAATAGGAGTGAGGACCCAGGGACAAGTCCAGTCACAGGAGGAGCAAGAGTGAGGGCAGAGCGCTGCCCGGCGCCTCGGCTTCAGTCTGCCGCCCGGCCCTCAGCGTCCTGCTGCCACCGAGGGAAGAGGCCCAGAGAAGGTCAGCGGCCCACCCAAGGGCCCAGAGCACTGGGCTTGGAGTACAGGCGGGCTCTCAGAAATAGGAAGACAGCAGGACCTGTGTGACTACAGCCTCACTCAAGAGGGAAGGGGTCCCAGAGGTGGGGACACGTGGGTCTCGGGCCCCAGGTCTGAGCCTATTGGGGGTCCTGTCAGCCATAGGCCCAGGTGGTGGAAGTTCTGCCAGGTAGGCCCTGGGCCTGGGCTGAGCATTTCCCCACATCTCAGCCTTGTAGACGTGCACGGTGGGTGCCAGTGTCTGCCCTGGGGTCTGGGCCTCCTCGCCCGGATTAGGCGGCTCAGGGCTCCGAATGGTTTCCCACCTGGGGGGCGAGGAAGCGAGGGCCCAGCCGGAGGCCTGCCTCTCACCCGCCCTCCGGCCTAGGCTCCTGCACAGGCTCCAGGACTCCGGGGCGGGTCCACGGCGGCCCGGGGGCGGGGATTCCCTGGCTCCGCCCCTCCCGGCCCCGCCCGTCGGGAAAAGTGAGTTGCGTGGGCGCCGCGGAGGCAGAGAGAAGTTGAGCCAGCAGATCTGAGCGGAGCCAAGCAGTGCCGCGTGAGGCCGACCCGGGGTGAGTGCCCCAGCGAGGGCTACAGGGTCCCCTGCTCTGCCTGCCGCCCTCGCTTCCCTCCGCCCCGGAAGGGAGTCTTGGCGCCCCCACCCGCGTAGATCAGTAGAGGCAGCTCAGTCCGCAGGCCCGCGTGTGTCAGCCCTTGTTGGGGGGAGTGGGGGTGCACAGACGCGACTCAGAGGAGGAAGAGGAGGAGAATGGGGGTGTTAACAGCCTGTGACCCCCCCTCCCCCCCGTGGCCTGACTCTGTTGGGCCAGGCTGTGCTCAGAGCTTTCTCTGTTGCATCTTCCTGGGAGAGAGGGACCCATTCTACAGGTGCGGAAACTGAGGCCCAACCCAACTAGGAAGAGGCAGAGGTAGAAGAGGCGCAGACCCTCGCCTGCAGCGCGGCTCATCGCTGCGAGCCAGGGGCTCAGAGGAGAGGTGTCCGGAGGAGCTGGCTTTAGCCTTCAGCCTCCCAAGGGAGAAAGAAGCGAGGGGCACAAAGTGACTAGTCTGGACCCTGAAGAACCTTGGTCCCTTCATTTGCTCTGTAAATGTCGTGAGGGGTGGGTCCTGGCTCTAGCAGCGGCCAGGGTAGAGGAGGGGGAGGGGATGAGCCGGTGGAGGGCTGAAACACCAGGGGAGGGTCTGACCAGGTCTCTGGATCCTGTGCTTGACCACCCAAGGGAAGGGCCAGGCCCCGGGGCCCTGTGAGATGGGTACCAGGCGGACTGGTCACAGCAGCTGTCCAGGACTGCTGCCCGCCACTATCCCAGATCTAGCTCCCCATTTGGCCAGCCCTACCTTTCAGGGTGCCTGGGGCAAGGAACAACCCCGAGGACATACGTTGGGCCGGAAGTTCCAAACCTGCAGCCCAGGCTCCTGCCTGGCTTGGCCACCTGCTGACCAGTTTATAAAACAGGGGTTCAATGCCCCCTCCCCCAAGGCCTGCTGTTAGTTTTAAATGAGGTAGTGGAGGTGACGAGGTACATGGGGACCCTGGTTATTTTTATCTCCCCACCAGGTTCTGCCTGTGCTTGGTGGCCAAAGAGGAAGTGGAGGCCCAGAGAGGGTGGGAGAGTCCCCAAGGACACACAGCTAACCCCAGCTTGGGCAGGGCTCAGAGCCTCCGTCCCTGGGCTGCTCGCCCACCCTCCCCTCTTCAGGGCCCCCAGCCGACTCTCGCCATTCTCTCCAGCTGGGGAAGAGGCTGCTTTCCCTATTTACTCTTAAGTTAACCAGACCCAGGGGAGGAAGTGACCTGCTAGGTGGCTCCAGCCCAGGCCGCGGGCGGGGCACTCTGGCGCCAAACGTTCACTATCAGCAGGGCCCTCGCCCAGCTCTTCCCTTTCCCCCATCAATGGGAGAGCTAGGGAAATGGAGTCCCACAGAGGGGCTGGGGGCCGGCCCCGGGCCCCCAGGGCAGTGGCCGTGGAGTCCTGGCCTGTGAGCTGGGTGTCCACAGGGCCCATCGGAGGCCAAGGGAGCCTCCCCCTCTGCCACTGGAGCAGAGCCCCACCAGGCCCTCCCTGCCCATTCAGTTTCCATAGTTTCACTTTCGTGGTTTCGACACCTGGAGGATTCCTCCCGGGTCTGCTCGGGCCCCAGGGGAAGGTCCTCCTTGTTCAGAGGCCATGCTCAACCCCTGTGTCCTCCCCGAGGCCCGGGGGTGGCCCCACCCCCTCAGCGCACAGATGCCTCAGGGAAGAGGCAGGCTCCGACTGCCCGAGGGGCCAAGCCAGACCTCAGCCCCACGTCCTTGTCATGGGTGCTCCCTGGGGTGGAAAGGCGAAGGCTCCAGCTGGCCGCGGCAGGTCAGGAGGCCAGCGCTGGAGGTGGCCTTTGACCTGGAGCCCTGAAGAGGTGAGGGCAGGTCACGGAGAGGGGACGACAGGAGATGGGGCCAGGTGTGAGAAGAGCCAGTGTCTCCAGGAGCCGCTGGGGCAGGGGGTGCAGGGGTCTCAGACAAGTCAGACCTAGCTTGGGAGGAGCTTGGTGTTGGACTCTGGATCTGGCCGTGGGGTCTGCTGCACCGCCTGCTTCCAGTGTGACCTCAGCACCCTGCCGAGCCACCCTGGGCCTCAGTTTCCCCATCTGTCAGATGACAGCACCTTGCAGGACTATAGGAGCACAGAGTTCCTAGGCAGTGGGCAGCTGCCTGTTTCCTGCCTCCCAGCCTGAGCCCCCGTGCCTGCTCGCCTTGCAGGACCATGGGCTCCATGTTCCGGAGTGAGGAGGTGGCACTGGTCCAGCTCTTCCTGCCCACAGCTGCCGCCTACACCTGCGTGAGCCAGCTCGGGGAGCTGGGCCTGGTGGAGTTCAGGGATGTGAGTGGGGCTGGGATGGGCGTGGGGGGAGGCCTCGTCCCTGGGCATCCCAGAGGGTGGGCCATCGCCCTGTACTGATCCCCGGCCCAGCTTGAATCCCGGTGGCTCTGCCCTGGGTGCTCTGTTCTCTGGAAGGCTGTCTTTGCTCATGCCTCCCCTAGGCTGGGTTTAGCCAGGCCTCCTCAGCCCTGGTCCACGTAGGGCCTAGTTATCCTCACTTGGGCATTGGTAGGTTCGTGGTGTGGTCAGTACCTTTTGGGGGAGGCAAAGGAGAGCCAGCCTGGCCCTTGTGGGGGGACCTCCTTGACCCCTCGGCCTGGAATACTGACCCTTCCATGCACAACCACAGCTCAACGCCTCAGTGAGCGCCTTCCAGAGACGCTTCGTGGCGGATGTTCGACGCTGCGAAGAGCTGGAGAAGACCTTCAGTGAGTTGGCCCTGGGCCTGCACACCCCAGGCAGCCTTCCTAGAGGAGATGCCAGTGGAGCTTGGTCTGAAAGGAAGAGTCCCAGGCACCCAGTTGGAAGGCAGAGAAGGGAGAGCCAGGCCAGGGCAGCTGGGATCTGTGCGGTGTTCTTGAGTGAGCTGAGCTGATGCCCAGGCCAGGATTTGGAGGAGCCCTTGAGTGCCGAGTGAGGACTCGGGACATCATCCTGAAGATGCTGAGAGCTACCTGTAGGTCTCTAAGCAGGAGAGAAGCATGGTCAGAACTTTTTGTGCTTCAGGTGGACTGGGGTGAGCAAAGGCCACCAATCTTGGCTCGGTGCCCCAAGGAGTAGCTTCTTGGACCTGGGCAAGAAGGACCCCTGCCCTGGGTTGTATTCCAGAAGCCCCTCCCAGGAGGACCCGGCACAGTGGGAGGATAGAGCATGTCTGGTTAACAGTTAGCTTGCCTGATGGGTTTTAAGTAGTCAGGCAGGTCCTCCGTGGGCCTGCATGCAAGCTGCTGTCTGAGGCCCTGCAAGGCTAGGCTGCCTGCTGGAAGCAGCTGTGGGACCCAGGCCAGGGGCTGGGGATGGACGGAGAGCAGCCCAGAAGAGCCCCGGGCGGTGAAGCGGAGTAAACACGCAGGGGCGGAGGTTTAGCCTGAGGTTTTCCTGGGGTCTTGGACTCAGCGAATCAGTTGGTGGTGGCCGGGGGAATTTGAGGTGATGTTTAGAGTCACCTGGACGTTAGCTAGCCCTTGGCTGTGTGTGTGCTCAGTTGCTCGGTCATGTCTGCCTCTTTGTGACCCCGTGGACTGCAGCCCAAGGCTCCTCTGTCCATGGAATTCTCCAGGAAAGATTATTGGAGTGGGTTGCCATTTCCTCCTCCAGTGGATCTTCCCGACCCAGGGATCGAACCCGGGTCTCCTGTGTCTGCTGCACTGGCAGGCAGGATTTTTTGCCTGAAGAACCGCTGGGAAGCCCTCCAGCCCTTGGCTAGTGGTGGCCATTAGCTGGCGGAGGCCCCTGAACGGCGCCCCCTGACACCCCTCCCCTCCACACCCAGCCTTCCTGCAGGAGGAGGTGCGGCGGGCTGGGCTGACCCTGCCTCTGCTCGAGGCGGGGCTTCTGGCGCCCCCGCCCCGTGACCTGCTGCGCATCCAGGAGGAGACTGACCGCCTGGCTCAGGAGCTTCGGGACGTTCGGGGCAACCAGCAGGCCCTGCGGGCCCAGTGGCACCAGCTGCAGCTCCACTCGGCCGTACTGGGCCAAGGCCACAGCCCTCCGGTCAGTGTAGCCCCCCAGATGGGGACGTGGGGCAGGGGTGCTGGGCTCCCCCCAGGCTGGGGCTCACGGGGCCTCTCGGCTCCTAGTCGGCAGCCACCCACACCGATGGGCCCTCGGAAAGGACTCCGCTGCTCCAGGCCCCTGGAGAGCCACACCAGGACCTGAGGGTCAAGTAAGTGAGGGGCAGCTTGGCTCTCTTTCCAGCCCAGTGCAGACTCCTTGTCCAGTGCTCCCTCAGACTGCCCCCTGCCTTCTCCTCCCTTGGGCCTGGGATTCCCCTCTGCCTTACAGGTTTCTCTCCTCCTGGCGTGTGCCTGGTGGGCTTCTGCCTTCCCCGTGGGGGTGAGGGGTGGTGTGCCTGGCTGGGATGGGGAGGCGGGGGGGAGAGGAGGGGAAGTCGGCGCAGCCTCTGCCCAGCCCCACCTGGCCCCGCAGCTCGTGGCCGGTGCGGTGGAATCCCAGAAGGCTGCGGCCCTGGAGCGCCTGCTCTGGAGGGCCTGCCGCGGGTTCCTCATCGCCAGCTTCCAAGAGACGGAGCAGCAGCTGGAGGACCCAGTGACGGTGCGCAGGCGCGGGCTGGGGGCGGTTTGGGCGGGGGTGCAGCCCTCCAGGCGCGGTGACTGCAGGGTGACCTGGGCCCCCTCTGCAGGGTGAGCCTGCCACATGGATGACCTTCCTCATCTCCTACTGGGGCGGGCAGATCGGGCAGAAGATCCGCAAGATCACTGACTGGTGAGTACCCACCAGGGCCCTGGGTGTGCCCCCAGTCCACGCTGAACCCGTGCCATCCTCCACACTCCTGCGCACATGGCCTGGACCCCAGGCACCTGCTCACCCTCCGGCTCCCTGCCAGCTTCCACTGCCACGTCTTCCCGTTTGCGGAGGAGGAGGCAGCCCGGCATGCAGCCCTGCAGCAGCTGCAACAGCAGAGCCAGGAGCTGCAGGAGGTGGGTGCCCGCAGCCAGGGTGGACCTCTAGCCGCCACCTCCTGGCCCACCGACCCCCTGACCACCTGCTCTGGCCACAGGTCCTGGGGGAGACGGAGCGCTTCCTGAGCCAGGTGCTGGGCCGCGTGCAGAGGCTGCTGCCGTCCTGGCAGGTGCAGATCCGCAAGATGAAGGCCGTGTACCTGGCCCTCAACCAGTGCAGCATGAGCTCCACGCACAAGTGCCTCATCGCCGAGGCCTGGTGTGCCACACGCGACCTGCCCACCCTGCAGCAGGCCCTGCAGGACAGCTCGGTGAGCGGGGCCTCCCGCCCGCCCATACTGCCAGGCAGGGGCTCCTTCTCACAACACACTTCCCGTTCCTGGTGGCCTGGGTACCCTGCCTTTGCCGAGGCCCATCCTCCTCCAGGAAGTCCTCCATGATGGCTCTGGTCCAGCAAGCCCTCTCCCCACCCCCTTTTCCCCCAAGGCCCTAGGATGGGCTGTTGTACCCTGGGGGCCATGCTGGCTGTTTTAGAACTACCTTCAGATCTAGGTTCTGCAGGCCCCCGCCCTGTGACCTTAGGCTGATGGGAGGGAGCCTTGGGCTCATCTGTGAAATGGGTGTGCCGACCCTGCTTCCCCCGGGGTGGCCACTGTAGGCAGGGTCACCGGTGGCAACAAGGGGCTCCTTCTCCCCAGCCACCTGGATGGGGAGAAGCATGCTTGTGTTTCCGAAGTGACTTCTGGGCCAGTCTCTGGCTGTCTCTAAAGCCCCCTGAACAGGGGCTGGTTGTCTGGTTTCGCAGGGAGAGAAGGGGCTGCCCCGGGTCCCTGGGCTGCCACCCAGTGAGTCCCCACAGTGCTCTGCCTCTCCAGCTCTGCCTGGCTGGGCGGGGTGGGCGGTGTGGTCCAAGGCCCCTGGAGGCCCCTGCAATCGGCCTTCTCTGCCTGCCTGCCTGCCGGGTGCCCCAGAGCGAAGCGGGTGTGAGCGCCGTGGTTCACTGCATCCCCTGCCGGGACATGCCCCCCACACTCATCCGTACCAACCGCTTCACGGCCAGCTTCCAGGGCATCGTGGACGCCTATGGTGTGGGCCGCTACCAGGAGGTCAACCCCGGTGAGGGCCGCCACCTCCCGCAGCCCCGGCCTTTGGGAGGGTCAGCTGCTGCCCTGGGTGGAAGGCTGGCGGGGCTGTGTCTCCACACTGGGGCTGCCCCGGCTCCTGGGATGGAAGACGCTCTGCTTCTCATGCTTTCTGGGGGAGCCCGGGGGCTTCGAGTGTACCCCCAACAAACCCCACCTTATTACACGTACAAGGGAGCCAGCCGAGTTGTGCAAAGAACAATAGCTTTGCAGCAGGAGTGGCCCGGATTTGAGATCCTACTTGCTTCCTTGACGAGTTTTTTAGCTTCTCTGAGCCTCAGTTTCCTCATCTGTGAAATGGAGATAATGGTTCAGCTCTGAGCAATCTTGGGAAGATGAATGGTCACCAAAGCTTGCAAACCAGCGGCCCACAAGGCCAGAATCAGTCTGCTTGTATGTTTTGCTTGGCCTGTTGTCTGGACACGTTGAAAGGCTCAAGTTGGGTCAGGTTTTCCCAGAAGCAGACCCTGAGGTGGGGTCTCTGGTGCAAGTGGTCTCTTAAGAGAGGTGTTCCAGGGAGAAACCAGTAAGGGACCTCAGGGGATGGGGAGGCATGTGGGGAAGGGACGGCTGAGCAGGGCCAGTCCTGGATGAAGGCCAGCCACACTGGAGCATGTCTGTCTCAGGGCCGATGAGCAGGGCTTCCACACCCAGCGCCCTCAGCTGTCAGCCAGCCCTGGCGGGCGGGCAGCGAGGCCGTCAGCTCCTGGCACATCCCGGGTGCTCACCAGCCTGGAGAGGCTGCTGCTTGGAGAGTGGTGCATCTGGCAGGGGCCCACACAGAGCTGCTGAGGGCCCCGTGCCACCTGGGCAGAGCGTATGCTGCAGGCACCAGGGCTTAAAGTGGGAGTTTTGGCAAAAGTCTGCCTTTTCCTAAGACTTTGGCAAAAAGTGAGAGATTCGGCAGCATGGTGCCCACCCCCAGGAGGCTGGAGCTGGGTGTGGCCGCCCCTCCCATTTGGGTCCATCCTGGGGCCAGCGGGCACTGGCTGCCTCTCTCCCTGGCCCCGACCACCTTCCCGAGGCCCGTGGGACCTGGCTTGTTACCCGCCCGGTCCCTCTGCTTCCAGAGAGCACTCCCCGCTGAGGCAGGCTGGTTGCTGTGTGTCCAGTGGCCCAGTGGCCCCGGTGTCGCTGGGTGACGGCTGCAAGGCATCTCTGTGTGATCGTGGAGGAGGGATCTGGGGCTGAAGCGTGAGGAGGGCCCTTTCAGGACGGGGAATTAGTCCGAGGCCAGGGAGGGGTCCTGCCTCACCCGGTGGGCGAGAGAAAGGGTTAGGGGCCCTGAAGGTGGTACGAGTAGGACCTGAGGGTGGAATCTGGGGCTGTGTGGACCGAGGCCCAGATCTCGTGTCCTCTGGGGCCTGCTGACCCTCCAGGATAGCACTTGGGAGCTTGATGTGCGCTCCCCGCCACCACACACTTTGCCTGCCGTAGCTCCTCTGCGTTGGCAGGTGGCAGTCTTCTTGGAGTAGCCTGATCCTGATACCCACGGCTGCTGATGTGCCCCCAGCTCTCAGCAGTAGCTCTGCCGGGGTATTCATCTGCTCAGGCTGCCTTAACAGAGCATCCCTGATGGGCGGCTTCAACAGTGGGTGCTTATCGTCTCTCCGTTCCGGAGGCTGGGAACCTGAGATCAGGGTGTTGACAGGGCTAGCTCCTCCTGAGAGCTGGAGGGGGCTTCTGTTCAGACCTCTCTCCTTGGCTGGGAGGCTGCCGTCTTCACGTTCGCATGGTCTTCTCCAGTGTCTGTGCCTAAGGTCCAGATTCACCCATTTTATAAGGACAGCAGTCGTATTCGATTAGGACCCAGGCTAATGACCTCGTTTTCACTTGGTTACATCTGTAAAGATTGTATCTCTGAATGAGGTCACTTGCTAAGGAGCTGGAGGGTTAGAACTCCAGCCTACCTTTGAGGGAGTGAGGGGCACAGTTTGAACCATAACTGGGATGTGCATTAGAATCCTAACATCTATGACAAATTTTCCCCATTTGCTAAAGGGAAGCTGAGGCCCCAAAGATTAAATGACCATGTTGGCCTTCTGGAAATTGGCATGGGCCAGCCAGGACTTCCATTGGGCTCTCTGTGCTTCTGCTTAAAGCTCTTCTCATAAATAATAGCTAGAACTAATGAGTTTATATTACTTATGTATGGCCTGCTGTCTCCTTTTTTAATAGCCTCAGAAAGTAGTGGTATTATTATCTACATTTTGCCCATGGGGAGATGGAGGTTCAGAGAGGTTAAGACACTAGCCAAAGGCTGCACAGCTAGTATATGGCTGGCTCTTGCATGTGGGCAAGCGGTGTGGCATCCCTGCCTGGCAAACACCACCTTTGTGTCTCCTGTGGCCCTGGACCCTGGCTTGGGGGCCCCTATACAGGGCCAGGGTCATGGCTGACTGCGTGGCCCCTCTGCCCACAGCTCCCTACACCATCATCACCTTCCCCTTCCTCTTGCTGTCATGTTTGGTGACGTGGGCCACGGGCTGCTGATGTTCCTCTTCGCCCTGGCCATGGTGCTGGCCGAGAACCAGCCGGCTGTGAAGTCAGCGCAGAATGAGGTGAGGAGTGGCGGGGGGCTGGGGGCCGGCAGGGAGAAGCGGGGGTGCAGGCACAGCAGGGCCCGGGGCCAGCTCTCACTGTACCCGCACCCCAGATCTGGAGGACCTTCTTCGGGGGCCGCTACCTGCTGCTGCTCATGGGCCTGTTCTCCATCTACACTGGCTTTATTTACAACGAGTGCTTCAGCCGTGCCACTGCCATCTTTCCCTCGGGCTGGAGCGTAGCGGCCATGGCCAACCAGTCCGGCTGGAGGTGAGGCCCAGCCACTCCCCTACTGCAGCCCTGAGGCCCCTGGGCCCCTGAACGCCCCCTCCCCACTCTTGTCACAGCGATGCTTTCCTGGCCGAGCACCAGCTGCTTGCCCTGGACCCCAACGTCACTGGCGTCTTCCTGGGACCCTACCCCTTCGGCATCGACCCTGTGAGTGCTGGCCATCCGTCCGGGGTGGTGCGGGTAGGAGGGTGGGTTTGGGGTCTCCGCTCAGGGACCCCCCAGACCAGGGCCTGCCTGGCAGGGCCCACACTGCAGCTTCTTGAAAAGCAGAGGAGTGAGTCTTGATAAGGACAGTTTCCGTCTGTAGCCCCTCTGTGCCAGGCAGGCACCACTCTGAGGCCTTGTTGAAATGATTTTGTGTGTCCTGTCCTTGTGACAACTCCACGGAGTGCATGTCAGTGCACACTCTCCCCATTTCACAGACGAGGAAGCTGAGGGTACATGCCCAGAGTTGCCCAGCCAGGAGGAACTGGGGTAGGGGCCCAGGCTGTGCTCTGAACCATGCCACTCTGCTGCTCATCGGGTGGGTGATGGCTTGTGCAGGGGGCCCTGGAGGGGCACACACGGGCTGATGAGACTCGGGTAGGGAGGCCCCTTCGTGACCCCCCGGCCCTTCTGCTCCCCCAGGTCTGGAGCCTGGCGTCAACCACCTGAGCTTCCTCAACTCCTTCAAGATGAAGATGTCCGTCATCCTGGGGGTCACCCACATGACCTTTGGGGTGGTCCTGGGAGTCTTCAACCACGTGTGAGGGCCGGGGTCCTGGGGTTGGAGGGCCGGAGCAGGGCCAGAGTGGCCTGTTGACCCGGCTCCCCCCTACTTCGCCCCCCGCCCCTGCCCCAGGCACTTCGGCCAGTGGCACCGGCTTCTGCTGGAGACCCTCCCAGAGCTGGTCTTCCTGCTGGGGCTGTTCGGCTACCTGGTCTTCCTGGTCGTCTACAAGTGGCTGCGCCTCACAGCTGCCAGCGCTGCCACGGCCCCCAGCATCCTGATCCACTTCATCAACATGTTCCTCTTCTCGCGCAGCCCCACCAACCGGCAGCTCTTCCAGGGGCAGGTGGGCGGGGCCGTGGCTGGTGGGTGGGACGTGAAAGGGCTGGTGCTTGTGGCCTTGGGCGGGGCCAGGTGGGCCCACCCCCACCACGGGCCCCCGCCCCTTGGCTGCAGATCCTGGTCTGGCCGTGAGACGAAGGAGGTCGAAGGACCAGCAGAGATGGTCCAGCAGAAGGGGTGCTGGAAGCCTAGGGTGCCACCCTCCCAGAACTCCGTGTGGGGTGGTGTCCCTGCTCCGTGAGGGGCCCCAGCGGAGAAGTGAGGGGCCGGCTCCCTGTGCCCCGGGAAACCACGTGGCGCCCTGACTCCTGCCCTCGCTCGCAGGAGGTGGTGCAGTCCACCCTGGTGGTCCTGGCCCTGGCCACGGTGCCCGTGCTGCTGTTGGGCACCCCCCTGTTCCTGCGCCGGAAGCACCAGCGCCGCCAGTCTCGGAGGCAGCGACTGCTGGTAAGGGCAGGGGAGGCGTGCGGGGTGGGCCGGGAGGGTCGCGTCCCGGCTGTGAGAGCCCACCCGGGCCCGTGCGTCTGCTGATGCTCCCACCTCCAGGATGAGGACAAGGCTGCGATCCTGGGCCAGCCCGACGTGTCTGTGGCCAGCCAGAACTCTGATGAGAGAAGGCCGGATGCCAGGGGGACCAAGAGGAGGAAGAGGTGGGTGTGGGGACTCCCTGGGTCGCGGGAGGCCGGCGGCCTGGCTTGCCCCTCACTGCTGCTCCTTCCCCTAGTTCGTCTTGTCTGAGGTGTTCATGCACCAGGCCATCCACACCATCGAGTTCTGCCTCGGCTGCATCTCCAACACGGCCTCCTACCTGCGCCTCTGGGCCCTCAGCCTGGCCCATGCCCGTGAGTCCCAGCGCCTCCTCCCACATATCTCCTCCTGTCGCTTCCCAGTGTCCCTCTCTGAAGAGGGGGGTGGGAGGAGGTCCCCTGCTGACCGTCGGAGAGGATGAGCTTAGGGATGCCAAGGCGGTTCCCACCGCTCCCTCCCTCACCTGCAGAACTGTCGGAGGTCCTGTGGGCCATGGTGATGCGAGTTGGCCTGGGCCTGGGCGGCAAGATGGGCGTGGAGGCCGTGGTGCTGGTCCCCGTCTTTGCCGCCTTCGCCGTGATGACCGTGGCCATCCTCCTGGTGATGGAGGGGCTCTCAGCCTTCCTGCACGCGCTGAGGCTGCACTGGTGAGAGGCTGTGGGCTGGTGCGGGCAGCGCGGGGGAGTGGGCCGGGGGCAGGGGTCCTCTAACCAGCTCTCCTCCTTCCCCAGGGTGGAGTTCCAGAACAAGTTCTATTCGGGCTCCGGCTACAAGCTGAGCCCCTTCACCTTTGCTGTGGAGGACGAGTAATGCCCATGACCCGTCCTTGCCGTGCCAAGCAGGAAACAAATACTGAGGCGGTGGACTTCCCTGGTGGTTCAGCAGTGAAGACCGCATGCTCCCAATACAGGGATGGTGCTTCCAATAGTTTGATCCCTGGTCAGGGAACTAAGATCCCACATGCCACGTGGTGCGACTGAGTTAAATAAAGACAAAGAAGGCCCAGGACCCATGTCTTGGTGTTGTCTGAGAGGCAGGGCCTGAGAGGCTGGTGTGTAGGAGGCTGGGCTCTCGCTGGGCTGGTCCTTCCTTGGGAGCCTCTTCTGTTTGAGGGACACCATCGCAGCCTGGGTCTCTGAGGTCTGTCTTTGCAGCTGAAGCTGGTGTGGGGTGTGGAGAGGTGGGAGGCACTGATCTAGGATCTGGGGCCTCAAGATGTCAGCAGAGGACCAAGAAGCCCATCTGCAGGACCCCCAGACTCAGGGGAGGTGGGGAGAGGGCCGAAGTAGGACAGAGGACCGATGTGTCCAGCACATTTTAGCTCAGGATGACTGTTGTCCCAGGCGGGACCAGGGGAGTGAGTGAGCTCCCTGTCCTTGGAGGTATGCAAACTGTAGGATCATGTCTGGGATGCTCGGGGTGTGGAGGGAGGTGCTTGGCATGAATTGGCCAGATTCTCATGTCCTTATGCTGGCACTGGCCCCTGGCACTCATGATGCTCTGGAGCAGAGAGCAGCCTGGGGCCCGCATTATACAGCGGACAGTGTGTCACTCCATGGGGGATGGCAGGTCACACCCGACACCACCTTCCTGCAGACGTGGGCAGAGGCTGTCCAGGGTACCCCGAGCGTTGCCCAGGGCTCTGAGGGTCAAAACAGGGCTGAACCAGACCCCACGCCCTGCCTCCCTCCTGTCCCCAGAGGCCACCATCTTCCCCATCCCCCCCCTGGTGGGCGGTCCTGCCCCCAGCCATGCAGCTGCTGGGGATAAGGTGGCACCCTGCGGGCGTCTCTGACCTGGGTCCCACCACCGGCTGGGGGGCAGAGCCAGTGCTTCCCAGTGGCCTCACACTCTCCTGCCGAGGAGCTGCCAAACGGTTCTTCCGGCTGCAGGCCCCAGGAACAAAGGCTGCCTTGAAGGCAGAGACGCCCTGGGCACAGCAAGCGGGGAGGAGCCCCCACCACAGTGGCTCCATCTAGCCAGCTGCCAGGAGGAGCCTGTCCCTCGAGTCCAGGGCTGCCCCGGCTCAGGGCCCCTGGACGCTGGGCCTGCAGCCCACAAGCCTGGCAGAGTCAGGTCCAAGAAACAGCAGCTTCTGGTTAGGAACAGAGGGCGGTGTGTGTCTCAGACCTGACCAAGCCCAGGACTCCAAGCCTCACCTTCCTGGGGAGCAGAGCTGAGTGCTCATAGGAGAGGCAGGTGCTCAGCACCGAGAGCCGGCGTTTGGCAGGTGTGAGCCTGGGGAGAGGCTGGCTGCACGACAGCTGGCAGCTTGGCTGAGAGGGCTGGGCGCTGTGGGACCAGCACAGGGCTCTGGGGGCAGGCACCCTGAGGCTGGAGGTCACCCTCAGGAGATGCAGGGATGGGGCAGGGGGGCCACCTGCGCCAGGGGCAAGCCTGACCCCTGCTCATGTGAGCGTGCAGTCTGCCCAGGACAATGAGGAGATGGGAAGCCAGGAATGCTACCCGCCACGAAAGCAGTGATGACGGGGCAAGGGTGGGGCTGGAGGAGAGCTGCCACCCGGACCGCGACTTTGGGGCTGACCTGACCCTGCAGGGCACTGCCCGGCAGAGCCCTGGGGTCTAAGGCAGACGGCCTCGTGGGCACAGGCAGCAGCTGGGGGCTGTGTTTGAGCCCTCGTAGAGGGCACAGCATCGAGACCCCCTCCCGGCCATGCTCCAGACGTCTGGAAGGACGGGCACTGGTCTCCTTCCACTGGCCCAGCCACTCAGCTCCTCCCGGCCACCCTGCCGTCCTGCCCATCCTGCCGCATCGGGAGCAGCCGCGGCCCCCACCCAGAGATTCAGGACACAGCCCAGGGCGACGGCAGAGATAGGCTTTTATACTTTTTATTGTTTGTATAGTACAATCTTTGTGGTAGCAGGAATGTATGCACAAAAAAACAATTCAAATAAGAGTTCAGAGTAAAAAACAAAAGCACTTATCCCAAAGGACATTTAATATACATGGACTTCACAGCTATACTCTATCCACGCCCCCGGACTCCACACACGGGCTGTGGTCTCCCACTGGGATGGCCGCACGATGACCACATGAGCGGGCAGTGGGCGTGGGCACGCTGAGGCCCCAGCACCGGGGGCGGCAGGAGGCTTCTGAGGGCACGGGGCAGGACCAGGCCTGGGGGCGGGGGCCGGCCCTGCCGGAGCAGCCCCAGCTCCAGGCTGAGCAGGGGGGCGGGAGCAGGGGGCAGAGAGCAGGTGGGGGGCAGGTGTGTCCACGGGGCCTTGGCCTGCCACCCGACCCGAAGCTGGGGTTAATAAAGCACTTTGTTAGAGGGCACGGGGCGGGGCACACCCAGCTGGGGTGACATTCACTGGCAGAGGGAAGCTCGGGCCACAGGAAGCAGGTAGCCGCGTTCCTCCTGGCCCCCGCGCCGTCGGGGTGGTCAAGCCAAGGAGCTCGGTCACAGTGCCACTGCCCCCTTGGGAGCGGGCAGCGCTGCACGCCCGCCAGAGCCGGCTCAGCACTGGCCGTTCACATCGTGTGAAGATCAGCATTCACCACAAAAGGCACCTGGAGTGACGCTGCTGGGCGCCACGTCCGACTGCGACAGAAACGTCTTCTCTAGATGAGAGGGGTCTGAGATACTGCAATATTGCACTAGTGTACTATAATTCTGCGTCCCAATCTCAGGTCAGAGTCCTAGTGAGGTCGTAAACGAGATAAGAAATAAATGTTACTCAATTTTAATACAGTCTTTCGTATCATACACATCTGTGTTGGGCGGTGAGACGTCTGAGCCTTCCAGCCGTGGGTACAGTAGTCGGAGCACAGAGGGGCCGCGGGCTCGGCCGCCCCCACGCCATCCAGGGATGCAGGCCGGAAGGCTGCGCACGGTCACACCCCAAGCTTCCTCTTCTGGTCGAAGTAGGCATCGAACCTGGCTTGGGCGTACTCCTAGGACACAAGGGAGAGAGGCCTCACCGAGGGTCCTGCCTGCCCTCGGCACAGAGCGGAGCTGCTCTGTCCAGCGCTGCCCCCGGGCTGTCCTCCCTGCTGGCAGCCCTGCTTCCCGCCACGCCTGCCGTGCTGGCCCGGCCCTGCTGACTGGGACAGGATACGGGACGTCCATCTATGCACCGGTCGCTGCCACGGTGCACCAACTCATTCACCTCGAACGCTACAGAGAGGCTGCCAGCCCCAACAGGCTCTCTTCCCAAGCCCAAGGCCCTTGGGCGTCAGCAAGTGTGGCACCAAGGCGGAAGACGGGTGTGTGTGTGCACACACGCGCCACCTGTGTGCTGGGGTCACTGCTGCACACTTACTAAAAGGACACCGGGAGGGAGTGAGCACGTCTGGGCAGCCCCTGGCCCCCAGTCTGCGCCCCTGTCCGTCCATCAGTGTGGGCACAGATGGACACCAAGACTATAGAGTCACCTTAAGAAAACTGAACACTGAGGGAGAATTTATAAACCAACACAAACCAACTCATCTGAAAGGTGCGTTGTTGGCTAAAGCACGCAGCCTGCCTACCACCAGCACCGTTACCCTCGGAGCTCTCCGCGGTCAAGCCCTCCAGGCCGCGACAGAAAGCTTTCCCGTGAACGGAATCATCCACCCCCTCTGGGGTCAAGGACACTTCTGCACGGCCGGGGAGGCCGGTGTTCGTCCGTTTGGTGTGGAGTAGTTCTCTGTGACACGGCCCCAATGCAGAGTGGTCACACACTCTGATGTTGGGCACGTGGGATGCTTCCAGTCTGGGGCTATCGGAGCACGTGAATTCGGGTCTCGGTGTGGAAGCAGGCTTTCATTTCTCTTGGATCAGCACCAAAGAGAGGGACTGCTGGGCTGTATGGTTAAGTGTGTATTTGACTTTATATGACAGGCAACCATTCTCTACACTGCTCACCCCCTCCTGCAGTCCCCCCCCGGCCCCCGCAGTGCACGTGACATCACCTTCCCGCCAACATTCAACACTGTCGGTTTAAGCTCTACCCACTGACGGGTGAGCAGGGCCTCTGGGCTTCAGCGGGCATTTCTTTCACGACTCCGTCGGCAGATGAACAGACGCTTACTGGTCATCTGTCTTCTGCATCGTGCTCAAATCTTCCGTCCTTTCATAAAGTAAGTTGTTTGGTTTCTTGCTGAGTTATGAGTTCTTTAGACATTCTAAACACAAGTCTTTGTCAGATGTAAATTTGCAGTATTTTCTCCCAGTCTGTGGCGTGACTTTTCATTTTAATGACGTCTTTCAAAAAACAAAAAGTTGTAAATTTTTATTCAGTCCAATCTGTTGTATCTTTCTTCTTTGATGGTGAGTGCTGTATGTAACCTCAGAAAGTCTTTGCCACATTCATGAAGCTTTTCTCCCATTTCAGCGTTTCCATTTAGGTCTATTATCTGTTTCAAGTCAATTTTTGTGTATGGTACAAGTTCGAAGTTCATTATCTTTTTTCCGTATGGCTTATACAGTTGTTGCCATGTCATATTTGGAAAATCTAACCCTTCCTGCAATGAACTCTCTTGGCCTTTCTGGGGAATACCAGTTGCTTCTCGTGTAGGAGTCCATTTCTGGGAACTCGATTCTATTTCATCTGATTTATGTATGTCTTTACACCAACTGGGCTTCCCTGGTGGCTCAGAGGTTAAAGCATCTGCCTCCAGTGCGGGAGACCCGGGTTTGATCCCTGGGTCAGGAAGATCCCCTGGAGAAGGAAATGGTAGCCCACTCCAGTATTCTTGCCTAGATAATCCCATGTACAGAGAAGCCTGGTAGGCTACAGTCCACGGGGTTGCAAAGAGTCGGACAGGGTCAGTCACAAAGACTGAGCGACTTCACTTTACTTACACCAACACCACATGGCTTTAATTACTGTGCTTGGTAAACTGGAATCAGGTGGCATGTCTGCCAACTCTGTTCTGTAACTTTGGTGTTTTAGTTATTCCAGGGCCTTTGCACTTTCACATAAGTTTTAGAATCACCTTGTCAATGTCTATCAAAAGCCTGTGGGGTTTTGATGGGGTCATGGAGATGCATAGATTGGTTTGGGGAGAATGAACATTTTAAGTCTTCTAAATCCATACATGTGGTACATCTTTATTTATAATTGTCAGTGTACAGATCCTGCAGGTTATTTTAAGTATTTCACATTTTTTACGCCAAACTACTGAATTTGTTTTTCACAAATTGTTTCCAGCACATCGGAATGCAGCTGGCTTTTGGATATTGACCTTGTGTCCTGTGACCTTGATAAGCTCAGTAATTTAAACAGCTTTTCTATTGATTCTTTTCTATTTTTCCATGTACACAATCATGTCACCTATAAAATGAAGGCAGTTTTCTTTTTTCACCTTCCTGTACTGGCGAGAACTCAGCACACACACCCTGGCCGTGCTCTCCACTTGGGGCACGTGTGGGAGGAACGTCTGGTCCTTTACCGTCGATTATCACGGCCCCCTGTGGGCTCCCATAAAGCCCTTTACCTGGCTGAGGAAGTTCTCCATTACTAGTTTGCTGAGACTTTCTGTTGTGAACAAGTGTTCCAAATGACTGAATTCTGTCAAACACTTTTCCTGCACTCACTGAGAAGACTGCATGATTTTCCTCCTTTATTCTGCTAATATGGTGAATTACACTAATGGGTGTTTCAAATGTCGATGTTAGTCTTGCATTTCAGGGATGGACAGGGTCAGTCACAAAGACTGAGCGACTTCACTTTACTTACACCAACACCACATGGCTTTAATTACTGTGCTTGGTAAACTGGAATCAGGTGGCATGTCTGCCAACTCTGTTCTGTAACTTTGGTGTTTTAGTTATTCCAGGGCCTTTGCACTTTCACATAAGTTTTAGAATCACCTTGTCAATGTCTATCAAAAGCCTGTGGGGTTTTGATGGGGTCATGGAGATGCATAGATTGGTTTGGGGAGAATGAACATTTTAAGTCTTCTAAATCCATACATGTGGTACATCTTTATTTATAATTGTCAGTGTACAGATCCTGCAGGTTATTTTAAGTATTTCACATTTTTTACGCCAAACTACTGAATTTGTTTTTCACAAATTGTTTCCAGCACATCGGAATGCAGCTGGCTTTTGGATATTGACCTTGTGTCCTGTGACCTTGATAAGCTCAGTAATTTAAACAGCTTTTCTATTGATTCTTTTCTATTTTTCCATGTACACAATCATGTCACCTATAAAATGAAGGCAGTTTTCTTTTTTCACCTTCCTGTACTGGCGAGAACTCAGCACACACACCCTGGCCGTGCTCTCCACTTGGGGCACGTGTGGGAGGAACGTCTGGTCCTTTACCGTCGATTATCACGGCCCCCTGTGGGCTCCCATAAAGCCCTTTACCTGGCTGAGGAAGTTCTCCATTACTAGTTTGCTGAGACTTTCTGTTGTGAACAAGTGTTCCAAATGACTGAATTCTGTCAAACACTTTTCCTGCACTCACTGAGAAGACTGCATGATTTTCCTCCTTTATTCTGCTAATATGGTGAATTACACTAATGGGTGTTTCAAATGTCGATGTTAGTCTTGCATTTCAGGATAAGTGCCACTTGGTCATAAAATAACTATCCTATCCTTTTATATGTACTGGATTTGCTTCTGCCAGCGCTTTGGAAACAGCTTGTGTGTGATGTTTATGAAGGGCACTGACATGCAGTCTTCTTGAAATGTCTAATTTTGGTGTCAAGGTCATGCTAGCCTCATCAAATGAGCTGAGAAATGATCCCTCCCCCTTGATTTTCTAAAAGTTTCTGTGAGACTGTTATTTCTTCCTTAAACATTTGATAATATTCATCAGGACCTGAAGTTTAGTCTACAGGTTTTTGATTATCAGTTCAATTTAATAAATACACGGCCATTTATGATGTCAGTTTTGGCAATTTGTATCTTCCAAGAAATTGGCATGTTTCAAGCAAGTTGTCAGATCTGCAGAGTTGTTTCTCACTCTTCTACTTTAACATCTACCAACTTTGTGATGATGGCCTCTCTCTATACCTGGTTTTGGTAGTGTCTGCCTTATCCTTTCTTGCTCAGTATAGCCAGATATTTATAAATCCTTTTGTGGTATCATTGATTTTTCCCCTATTTTTAATATTTTATATCTCAATGATTTCTGCTCTTACCTTTATTCTACTTCTATTTACTCTGGGTTTACTTGGTTTTTCACTTTCTAGCTTCTCAAAGTAGAAGCTTATGTTACTAGTTTGAGAACTTTCTTCTTACCCAGTACAAATGTTTAAGCTACAAAACCAAAAGATCCCAAACACTGCTTTCACTGCATCCCACAAATTCTAGGATGTTGCGTTTCACTCTTGTTCAGTTGTTGCACCGTGTCCTTTGCAGCCCCACGGACTGCAGCACTGCCCGGCTTCCCTGTCCTTTGCTACCTCCCAGTCTGCTCAGATTCATGTCTACTGACTCGGTGATGCCATCCAACCATTTCATCCCCTGCTGCCTCCTTCGTTTTCAATCTTTCCCAGCATTGGGGTCTTTTCCAATGAGTCGGCTCATCACATCAGGTGGCCAAAGTATTGGAGCTTCACTTGCAACATCAGACTTCCAATGAATATTCAGGACTGATTTCCTTTAGGATTGACTGGTTTGATCTTCTTCCTGTCCAAGGGACTCTCAAGTCTTCTCCAACACCACAGTTCAAAAGAATCAATTCTGTGGTGCTCAGCTTTACACGACTGTACACGACTACTGGAAAACTATAGCTTTAACTATATGGACCTTTGTCAGCAATGTGACATCTCTGCTTATTAGGACACTGTCTAGGTTTGTCAAAGCTTTCCTTCCATGGAACAAGTGTCTTTTTAAATTTCATGGGTGCAATCACCATCCACAGAGATTTTGGAGCCCAAGAAAACAAAACTTATCACTGCCTTCCACTTTTTCCTCTTCTAAAAAAAAATGGTGTTTCCATTATAACTCAATTAAAATGTTTTCTAATTGCCCTTTTAATTTCTCCTTTGACCTAGGGTTTATTTAGAAGTATACAGTTACTTTCCAAATTGAGAATTTTCCAGATTTTTTGTGGTGGTTGGTGATTTCCAATTAAATTGCACTGTGGTCAGAGAACGTACTCTGCAGCAAATCTGAAGGCTGTCTCACAGCCCAGCCCCTGGCCTATCCTGATGAAGGCTCCCCATTCTCTGAAAAGGATGTGTGCCCCGCAGCCGCTGGGGCCCCGCACATGACTGTCAGGTCGAGCTGGCTGGGGTGACGTTCAGGTGTCAGACTCCCCTGCGGCAGGGCTTCCTGGCTCCACCTGCTACCACCAGGTGTGCAGTCTACCAGGAGAAGGCGCCCCTCTTTCAGCTTTGTCAGTTTCTGCCCTATGTCTTTCGTTTTGGCCATGCTGTGAGGCACGTGAGATCCTAGTTCCCTGACTGGGGACTGAACCCGGCCCCTGCGGTGGAAGCGCGGAGTCCTAACCACTGCACCACCAGGAAAGCCCCTGCCCCGTGTCTCTTGAGAAAGACAGGCGCACACGCACTGGGCCTTTGTGTCCCGTGGGTGGACTGATGCCTGTTCTAGGAAGCGACCCCTTTCTCTGTCTTCGGTGGTCCTGATCTGAATCCACTCCGTCTTACAGTAACATCTGGTCGTGACCTCAAATCCGCTTTAACAAACCTGACTGTTCTCTTGTCTACGAGCGTCTGTGCGTTACCAAACCTTCTGCCCAGCAGCAGAAACCATCGTCACGGTGAGCTGAGGACTAAAGGACCCGGCCGTTACCCACTGCAAGTCCCAAAACCAGATGCTCGCTGCACTTGGGAGCACCCCTGCCCGGGATGCCCCCCACCGGGCACTATGGAGCAGAGTTAAACGCAGAGTCTGTGCCAAGGACAGTTCTCAGGTTAGAATAGAAAGTCAGCCTAGCATGGTGCAAACTTGCTGCAAAAAGGGGTCTCATTCATTCAGCACCAGCTTCCAGCTCTTAGGCCGGGCACTGCAGGCCGGATGATGGGGTGGGGACAGATGGATAAACTAAGACGTGGGAGGGACAGGCCCCTCCCCGCTTTGCTCAGTGTCCTTTGTGTCGGGGGACTGAGGTCGGGGATGGGTCTTGAGGGTCCCGATTTCTACAACCGCCGTCAGTCACAGGACCACACGGCACTCCCCTGAAGCGAGGAGGCGGCAGCTGTGAGCCCGGGGAGGGAGGGTAGCTTCCAGGGGCAGACTCAGCACCCACGACGGTGGCTTCCACTGTGCTGCCGGGGAGCTCGCTGTCCCGGTGCTGGCCACCTGGCATAGGAATGCGGAGGGGGACGATGACTCTCTGGAAGGAAGAGCCATTTACTGCCAGGTGCTCATGTACAAGGAGGCGTTTCCCCTGGGAGCAGATGAGAAAAACCGCCGCAGTACATACCATGTACCCAAATTCAATGGAGGAAATCTTGGCCTGAACGATGGACCAGAGTCCCCAGAAGAAATGGGACGCGAGGGCAAACCTGTAAAGACAGCAGCAAGACGCGCAGTGAGCGCCCGGACGCCACCCCCAGCCCGGAGGCGCTCTGACTCAGCGGGATGGCCGTGTGCGAGACTACAGGTCTCGGCAACCGCGGCGACCCGCCTCCCCGCCCCCAGCCAGCCGGGGGCCGGC
>SJYC01020923.1:0-20128 GCA_006408675.1 Madoqua kirkii
TCCCCCCGCCGCCCCCCCCAGCCAGCCGGCGGTCCCGCAGGGGTGAAGCCCCGACAGCCTGTCCCGGGCACACAGGCCGACACTCACGGGACTCACGCCGGGGCCCTGTCAGCCGCGCTGGTGAAACGGGTCACATGGGGGAATGAAACTCTCTGCACGTGGGTGGGCGCCGGCGGCCCCCAGCGCGCACCAGCCATAGGCCAACAGCCCGGGTCTGGAGAACCTGCTGCCCGGCCCGCCCCTTCCGCCCCGGAAGCGGACTGGGGAGAGGTGCGGCCAGGTCCCACCTCTAGGCTGTGCCCTGCCTCCGCCTAGATGAACCCATACTCCCTCCAACAATGAAGACAGCTCTCACTGGGGAGCGAGGGCTTCGGGGCTTCTGCGGCTCTTCGCCCCTGACCCGCTAGATGCCCTGGCACCACCATTCTGTCTGGGCCTCTCCTCCATGCCCCCTTTCCTATTTCCATCTATCTGTTCGGGAACCAGAGAGGGAAGCTCTCTGCCGCAGGAGGAGCTGAGGGGCCGCCAGGGTGGCCGCAGCTCAGAGAGAGGAGTGTGGACACTTCGGAGGCCCGCGAGGAGGGGGCTCTGTGCCGAGGGAGGGGGGTCACAGGGACTCCAGCTGTCCTTGGTACCACGGACTCTTCATGGGAGAGCCCAGAGGCTAGGGGTAACTTGGGCCTCTCCACTAAAGAGATGAGAGAGGGTGAACACAGCGTGCTCTACACCTCTGTGTAATCGGGGGGTTTCTCAGCCTTGTTTTGAGAGCTGCTGAGGACACAGACATTCAGTTATTTCCTTGTATCACCTGATGGAGCCCCCACTCCAGGAGCACGAGTGACAGGAGGGCACGGGCCCTGGGGGCAGGGGCTGCGCAGCAGTCTGGGGCGGGGATGACAGCTCGGAACGCCACCCCCCGCGCGCTGACCCTGTGCACAGACCGTCTCCTAACTTGCCCTCTATTGAGCTGAAGGATCCTAACACACTCATCCCCGTGAGCCATAACCAAATGTTCTCATTTCTTTTTTTTTTTTTGCAAACTACAAGACCCAGAGACGTAGGGTTTAAGGAAGCTCCTGAAACGCTCTTATTTGCAAGGAAGCACCCCAAGCATGCCTTGAAGAAGGAAGCTATAACAGACCAACAAAGAAAAAGTTACCTGTTGACTTCAAGCAGCATTTCTTCTTCTATAACAGACTTTTCTTCGTTACTGAGGTTTTCAAATTCATTTTGGAATGCAGCCAAGTAATTGGAAATAAAATGGAGCTTTAAAAAAAAGCAATTATATTAGGATCAATGATTGTTAAAAATAGACGATGTTCAAGTTGTCACCAAGCACACACCTCACATTACTCTTCCAGATGTCAGAGAAGCCCGCCCGCTCCTCTGCCCAGGGGCAGGGATCTGGGGAGCTCGCCCACACCGCCGGGGTGCCGGGGTGCCGGGGTGACAGAGCAAAAGGGCTCTCCAGGCCGCACTGTCGCTGAGATGGCAACTACTTGTGCACGGGTTGTTCAGGTAGGGCCACTCTCCTCTCACCCACACTCCTGTCTCCCACTGTCTGCCCACAAAGCGGGACCAGCCTCCAGCACAGCCCCCAGCCTGGATGGGATGCCACGTGGCATGGGCTTGAGGCGCCAGGGCACCCTGACCTTCACCAGTTAAATACTCCCTCAGGGCAGGAGCTGGCCCGGGCATTGAGCAGGGGCCTTTTTCCACCTCTCAGATGCCTTGACTATACATTCATGTCTGTGCACTAGCAGCATCTAATTCCAGTCCAGGGAAGACACGGTTTACCCTGATGTTCTACCAGGTGGCACTGTGAGTCTGTGTGTGAATTAGGATCTCTGAGAGCCCCTGTGCTTCACCATTTCATACCGTATCTAAAGGCGACAGAACATGGCCAACCACTGCATGTTTGCTTTTGTGAAGAAGCAAACAGCCATCAGTCTTTCTTCCAAGCAGGAACCCCTGCTAACTGGTAACCTGGCTGGAAGTAACCAGTACCTCTCCCCAATCTGCCCCTCTTTCACCCTGCTGCTCTGAAATCAGCTTGCCACACTCTGCCTGTCCTCCACCAGAAAGCACCTTCACGTTCTGGCACTGTTCCAGGCAGGGGGCCGTGGATTCGGCAGTGAACTTGGTACAAGAGACACCTATTGAACTCTGTGTGGCAGGCACCAAGCTGAGCATCGTTCCCACACAGTAACTCACTCCCGCAACACAGTAATTTCCACAGATGAGGAAACTGAAGCATGGAAACAGTAGGTTACAACCAGCAGCGGCAGACCTGGGATTCAAATCCAGGCCTGTTAGTTTTTAAAACCCATGCTGGAACCACCACCCCAGATGGCTGATTTCTGGGAGACTCTAAATGCTGAAGGTAGCAAATGAAGATAGAAAATCTGAAGAGACTGAAACCCTAACAAAGAGTTAATTAGTGGTGTTCCCTCCCGAAAAAGTTCTAGGCCCAGAGGGTTTTATGGGCAAAGTCTATCAAACTTTCAAACAGCACCATCTTATAAAAATATGCTCTAGAAAATAAAAAGGGACACTTGTTTTGTAAACTAGCATAATTTATTCCAAAAGCAGGTATGAATAACTTTTTAAATGAACATTAAAGTCCTATTTTATAGATGTAAAACTGCGAAAATAAGAAACTGCCTAACTGGATCCAACTGAGGATCACAAAATAACGTAACTCACTCAAATAATTTATTTTAGGAATTCCAGTAATGTTTAACATTTTAAAACACCTCAGTGCATTAAAGAGAGAAAAGCATGAGATGACCTCAGGAGATGGCGACAAGGTAGGTGATCAAGATGGACAATGTATATGATTGTTAAAACCTCTCAGAAAACAGAAACGGCACTTCCTTACATTTCCCCTGCTGTGCAGTGAGAGTGGCCACACAGCTCCGCCTCCACTAGAATGAAATCCTTCTTGCTGAAAATCCCCCTTACTGGGTGGAGAGCCCCCTCTCTGGAGACGCCTACCCAGTGTCACAGCAGCAACCTGAAGCCTGCTGTGTGCTCTCCTCCCTGGGCTCGCCAGCCTTCCTGCCCACATAGCATGACCCTGAGGTTCCAAACCATCCCGGTCACTTTGACATATGCAAGGTCATGAGGTCAGCCTGACATGTGGCCAGAGCAGAGCGGGCAGCTCTGGCTGCACAGCAGGGATGCCCCTGTGCGTGGGCACCTGCTGGAGACGCTGCCTATGCCCAGCTCAGGCAGGCACTCAAGAGACCTCTCCTGAGTGAGCTACCATAGCGACTGACCAGCTGTGTCCTCGCCCCCAGCCCCTGGGCAACACTCTGATCAGGCAGGGCTCCTGGGAGAAGGCGGACCTAAAGCAGGGCTGCCCAGCACGGACACAGCTGAGGCCCTGCAAGGCTGGGAGAGTCGGGGGTGGTGTCCCCCGACACCAGCCTGCTTGCTTCCACATCGAAACCTACTCATCCTCAACCCAAGGCTTGGGCAATGGCTGACAAATGGAACAGAGAGCTCCCTGGGAGGAGCCCCACAGGACTGACTCTAGTCACTGGACTCCTCTCACCCAGGACAGGAGAGAGGGCTGTGGGTGCTGCAGCAGCTGCTGAGCCAGTGCCCCAAGACCACCTCTGTTTGCACAAAGTGAGGCACAGAGGAAAGTCAGTGACCCTCCAAAGGCCAGAGGGCAGGGCAGAAAAAACTGGAAGGAGTTAACCAAGGAGGCTGTGATTGTCTCTGACGAGCTACAGGCCACCTTTGGCAAAGGGACTTTAAAAGCCTGGATTCCAGTACTGTCTGATACAACATTTTAAAGCAAAAGAACCTGCTTAACCAAAACAAGCATCTTTAGAAGCGGAGCTGTAGTCAACTCTAAGTGGGTAAGCCAATGTATGTATGAGTCACTCACTTTTCAGCAAGTGTGCATGCATGAGGCTCCTACCTGTTGCTTCCTGGTGGGGTACTTCAGGAGGTTTGCTCTGAAAAAAGGGTACTTTTCGTAATTATAATCATACATCCATTCACAGAAATGATTCCCAATGTCAAATCCCCTGAAAAAGAGAGAGAGGCAGACAATGAGGCAGCAGGCCTGCCACAAGCCCTCCCCAGACCCAGGGGTCCTGAGAACACGACTGTGTCGTGACAGGACCGCCAGCTGTCAGCCCCAGCGACCCCGGCGCCCAGCCCCACCATCTGGAGCAACTGCTCGGGAGCCCTCCTGCAGTCAGCGCTCTGAGGAGCCAATGTCAGGCCACGCTCTGGACTCTGAGGAGCCTGGGGCTGCTCCTCACTAGCTCGACTGAGAACAGGGCAGGCGCCCATCTCACCAGCTGGGATGGAAAGCGCCAGCCCCCAGCGAGGAAACTTGCAGCTCCGGGTGGTACCGTGACCCGAGGTCTCCTTCAGCTGTTTCACACACGTATTAAAATGCTCACAGAAATAAAAACATTTGACATTACCTATAGTTGTAACTGCTGTATTCAAAGTCAATGAGCATGAGTTTCTGTTTTTCCGAATTCTCCCTGCCATCCAGCAGTAAGATGTTACCTGCAAAAGGGTTTGGAATGACATGACCTTTACTCTGGGCATGTTCCGTCACCAAAGACATAGAGCTAGGCCAACAGTGGTTCTGATCCACTCAAGGCATCCTACACGAGGCTGCCCTGCCCACACCCTGCTTGATCTGACTTGTCTAGCAATCATCAGCTAATTAGTAAAAGGTATTCTGGCTCAAACTGACATCTTATTGATGACAAGTCTTCACCAGGGGATGGTCTCAAAATTAAAAACAACCTGAAGAGCCTGGAAAGGGCCCAAGGGTGGGCCTCAGCCAGCTGTCCTGGGAGGGTCAGGGCGAGGACAGCACAGAGAGCCAGGTGCCGTGGCAGTGGCGGGGAGGGAAGCCCGCCAGATGGGGCCTCGGAGGAAACTGTTTCGGTTTGAAATGACGTTGAGTGGAGTTTGGTTACAGTCAGTGGTACCTGGCATTGCAATTTTTTAAAAAAATTTAATATTTTTTTAAAATAAATTTATTTTTTTGACTATATTATGTCTTAGTTGCAGCACGTGGGATCTGGCTCTCTGACTGGGGACCGAACTTGGGCCCCCTGCGTCGGGAGTGTGGAGCCTTAGCCACTGGACCCCCAGATAAGTCCCTATAGTTTTTAAAGCAGAGAAACCCAAGGTCATTGGAAGCACCTGAACCAGCGCTGCGAGAGAGTAGGGGCTCTGGCCAGGGCAGCGCACGCTAGGTGCAGAGGCCGTGGCCCCCGTGCTGGTTAGGAGGCCATCTTGCTCTTTAGCACTTCTTCAGATCAACAAGGTCACACATTGACCAAAAGGAGTTAAACACTGAACAAATATGTAGCTTTGCTGATCCCAGATCTCACTTTAGTGGATCTTCTCGGAATTTTTTCCTTATGGAAATGGGACCATCTTACACATCTTTCTAAAACTTGCTCTTCCTGCTAAATGTATCCTGGAGATTTTTCTGTTGGTCTGTATAGAACTCAACCTCATTATTTAATAGTTGCACAACACACGTGCATAGTGGGCACGTAAATCCATGTATCTCACCCCCTCCTCATGGGCCCCTGGTGGTTATCACACACACACTGGAGGGAACCTTCTAGGCAGACACACAGGGCCCAGGCTCTGCATCACGGGCAGCATTTCTTACCTTCCTGACAGTCATTGTGACAGAACACGACGGGCGATGGAGTGGATTCAAGCAACGACCTGAGAGGGGAAGGTTCTGCTGTTACTTCTCGGATCTGCAGCTCCCTCCCCTGGCAGGGCCTTTGAGCGCTGCCCCCCCTCCACCCGGGGTGGGGTGGGGCCTCCTCGTTGGAGCCCTCTGACCACAGAGCCCGAGCAGAGCCCTGTGTTGGGTCTGTTTGGACCTTTGGTTTCCTTCACAGCTCTCATCACAACCTGACGCTACTTTATTTACTTCTCTCCTCTCTCTCCTAACAAGAGAGAAGCTCCCTGCTGGACATCTTGGTCATAATAGCTCGGAGCCATTCCTGATGTTGGTAGAGCAGATGCTCAAACTCGTGAGCAATGAGAGGTAGCAATGCTGATACTCGGCTATGGTTGAGAGTCTAGAACCCCGTGTGGCCCGCAGCCTAGGGATACCCCTGTAGTCTCTACTCAGAAACCGGTGTCCAGCTTCCTGCTCGTGGCCCCCCCCCCCCCCCCCCCCCCCCCCCGCCTGGGAGAAGTGGAGGGAAGAATTTGGAGAGGGAGAAAATGAAAGAACACTCCAAGTCCTGGAACGAAAGTGAGTAGGTCATAAAGGACAGCAGGTAACCTCGGGTCTCCAAACCTTCAAGGAAAGTGTGCCCAGTGAAACACAGGTGCAGGGGCCGTAACCCGGCCCACTGCCCATCACCCAGGCGGGACTCTGACTGTCCACCCACAGCCGGTCCTGCTTTCTCAGCAGAGAAGGCAATACCTCCACTGGAAACGATTCACGCTGGCTTCAGAAATACACATTTACATACTCCAGCCCCAGGGAAACAAGAACGAGACACATGTGGCCACTGCCTAGACGGAGCCTGCCTTCCAGGGACAGAAGCAGCCAGAATTAAGCAGGGCCGTCAGCAGACTGGGGCACACGCAGGGAAGGGGCAGAGGGCATCCTGACGGGGTGTGAGGGCAGGGGCCACCCCCAAGTAGAGACGCGGACCCTGGGAGGGGCCGACGTGCTGTCTCTTATACACATCTCAAGCCTGCCATCTGCTGACACTCTCCGGCCTGTCCCGAGGGTTCCTGCTTTTTGTTTTTGTTTCAGGAAAAACCTGCTGCCCTAGTCACTGACCAGGCCTGGAATCCTGGCATTTTACTTCCTCTGTGAAGACTTCGTGGATGATCAGAGGAAGGTGACGCCGCTCGTGTAAAACTGAGACGGCAGAATTAACCTGTTTAAACTCATCCCACCAGCCCAACGTAAGACACCAGGCCTGAGACGATGCTTGCGGCGTTCACTGGCAGCACACGCAGTGACTCGGAGCGCTGGTGTGTCCGGGCAGATGCACTCGCCAAGGCAGGACACGGAGCCAACACTCACCTCAGGTTTTCTAGCTCCACAGGCAGGTTGTAGCTCAGGAGCCTGTGCAGCTGCTTCGCTCTGGGCTCCCCAGTAAACCTAGTCCTCAGCACTTGATTCAGGTACCTTGGAAGAAAGGGGAGCAGAGGATCAGGACTGAGTCCACCGTGGCCTTAGCTTGGGGCTCCCACTCGAGGGACCATGCAGAGTCCTCAGGGCCCCTGACCCCAGAGTCTAGGAAGTTGATTTTCTGCCTGCCCAGCCTGTTCAGGAGCATTTCTGCCAACACTCTCCTTTCTTGGTTCAGGAATTGAGTTTTACATGCTAGAATGATTTATTCTTGAGACCATAAGTACCAGCAGACAGCCTGTGCGCCAGTGGACTGAGAAAGGCCTCTGACCCTCAGGGGAAACAAGAACTGCTCCGGGGACTCTAGGAGCCCCGGGGAGACGCACGCGCGAGCCCAGCGCCGGCACACTTACTTCTCCATTGTCCCAAAGAGCCATTTTGGTTCTTTATTGAACGGCATCTTCATACCATGAAATCTGGCCATTTTCTCAGCTATTTCTGCAGAAATATCTGGCAAACTTAATTCTTCAGTGTCTAATCGCCGGCTCTGAGATAAAAGAGTGAAAAGATGGCATTTATCCAGGTAAATGTGACATGTGAGGTCACATGACCCTAGACCTAGAGTGTCTTTGGGGGCGTTCAGTCTTGTCCAGAGAACAACTCCTCCTGAAAGGGCGCCGTGCCCACAGACAGCACTGCTCAGGGAGGGGCAGCCACCTGCAAAGGCCCACTTCCACGTACAATCGTAGCACCCCCTGGGCTTGCCTTTCGGTCACCCCACCCCACGCTGAAGCGTGCCTCTTCCCCGGGCTCAACGCGCCGCGTCCCCAGCAGTTTGCGACGGGACCGCATCCAGCTCCGCCGCCAGCTCGGCCCCTCCGCCTGCACAGCTGGCCCGTGAGGCGCGGCGCTCAAGGCACTGCTCACCGGAAGTGTTTCCCACTCCTGCCCTCAGGCAGCCTGGCACCAGCCGATCCCGGTGGGGACTATGCACACGACTCCAAGCGCGGCACACCAGCAGATGTTAGGGCAACACTAACAATGGGCCAGCACAGGGAGGACGGGAGCACAGCCCTGACTCTCAGAAACAGGATCTGGGCAACGTGACGGAATCTGACGGGCACACGGGGGAAGGGGCAGCTCTACAGTGAAGCAGGCAGCGGGAGACAATGAGGAGAGCGGCAGCGGCCCCGCCCCTGCAGAGCAAAGACACGTGGCCCTGCGGTCAGGGCCGCTCCCTGCAGTGGTTCTCTGACCAGGGCCAGGGAGATAAGACCTGGGTGCTCGGGCTTGGCTCCAAGGCAAGCAGCTTCAGAGGGCGATGCAGTGCCAGGCTCCACGAACAGCTGTACCTAGAGAAACTGGGGTCGGTCCCACCACCACAGCCACACTGATGCCACAACAAAGCGAGTCATGTGAACGTTTTCGCCTCCCAGCACGAACAAAAGCTGTGCTCACGCTACACGACAGTGCGTAAGTGGCAATCACATTATGTCGAAGAGCCCCACAGCGACTTAATTAAAAAATACTTTATGTCATGAATGTTAATATGATGAAATAAAATCAAAAATGGTACCTGTTTATACATTAAAAAAATTACTTTATTGCTCAAAAATGCTATACATTGTCTGACAGTGCACAGCCACCCCAAACCTTCAATTGTAAAATACTCAGTATTTGTGGAGCTCAGCTAAACAAGGTCTGCCTGTGTATTTTGATCTGGGTGAATGTACGTTTGCAGCAAAGATAGAGGTTTTGATACAAATTCATTAGAAATTCTGTTTTTGTTTCCTTCTGTGGTAACATAGGCCACTCTTACTATTTCAGATCATGGTGCCTGGGCTCCTACGGTGACGACAGAGACTCCGCCTTCTCTGTGGGCCTCCTCCCAGCCCCAACCAGCACCCCCGCACTCCTTACCGGAATGAACTGTTCCAGGCGGCCTTGGGGGAAAATGCCAAAGAGCTTCGGCCCCAGCGACCTCTCGGCGAGAATGGCAAACATGACGCTCTCCAGGACCATGGCCTCGGCGCCCTGAAACACACGGTGGCACGCCAGACGGTCACCGGGTTAGCCACGCGCCAGGGGTCACCAGTCCTTCCACGTGAGCCGTCCACCCACTCCCACAGCGACTCCATGATTGGGCACTGTGGCTACTATCGTTGATGTTGTTATTAATACTATACTTGTTATGATCCTCATCACTCCCACTTTAAACATGAAGAAACAGACTGGTAAACCACAGGATCCATGCTGGCAAGGGCTTCCCAGGTGGCTCAGTGGTGAAGAACCCCCCTTGCCAGTGTGAGAGACACAAGAGACACAGGTTCAATCCCTGGGCTGGGAAGATCCTCTGGAATAAGAAATGGTAACCCACTCCAGTATTCTTGCCTGGAGAATCCCATGGACTAAGTAGCCTGGCGGGCTCTAGTCCATGGGGTCGTAAAGAGTTGGACACGTCTGAATGACTAACACAGGATGCTAGTAAGCATCACACTCTATTGATGAAGAGTCGAAATTCTAGTTGAATTTAGGTCACTGGTTCCAAAAATAGAACAGTATCAATAGTTTACCACTTCAATTGAGTCTCACCCTTGGTATCTGATCAAAGGCCACACAGTTCCACCCATCCTGGTGAAGGCTGATTTGCTTTTCGGTTGAGAGCACCCAGTGAGAGTAAATGGCAAAGGGCCCTCTGCCCAGGAAGCCATGTCCGGGATTACACCCGAGCATGAAGCAACCAAGCTTTCTGCTTTTACGCTCAATCCTGCCATTTAACGTTTGTTTGAAAATGAAAGAACACACCAAGTCACAGATGCTGCTACATTCTGCCATTAGTCCTAATAACTAAGTGGGATCTAGAGTCATTCTGCCTTCAAAATCCATCTTTTGTTCTCAATTCACATCATTCCTTAGTCCTCTTCCCTTGAAAAGCAAACCACAGCTTAAGAGCTCCCATCTGCGGGGCGGACGGGTGTGAAGGAGCCCTGCAGGTGGAGCCTGCAGGTCGATGTGTCAGGAGGTGTGGCAGGTGCGGTCTGGAAACTCTCCGGTGACACCAGGTCACCCCTTGTTCAGAAAAGGGCTGTGGGGACAGGATCTCAGAGAAACACTGTTCACATAAAACAGTTCTTTAAAATAAACTCATTTTACCAAAACAGATGGAGAGACTCACAGGACAAACTCACCGGGCAGGGACATGACTCTGAAGCTGGTGAGAAGAAAACAAAAAGCAAAAACTGCTTTCAAAGGATATGGGACACACATTCAGGTAAAAGGTGACTCGGCCACTCTTCCTTTGGGGGACTGGGTAATCCACCCACCACCTCGTGTGATCCCCACGACTACGGTCTGGCCATCACTGCCCTGAGAGGTCCCGTCTCACTAATTTGCGGTTCTGTACATACAACTGCAACGAACCAAACTGTGTCCTCCCCTAATTCCTAGGTTCACGCCCTCACCCCTGAGAGATGCCATTTGGAGATGCCTTTGGGAGGTGCTGAGTTTGGATGAGGCCACGAGGGCAGAGCCCTAACAGGTCAACATCCTTATTAAGAGGGGACTCAGAGAGCTTGCAGCCTCTCCCAGCCTATTTCTCTCTCCCTGCCATGTGAGGACACAGGCAGAAGATGGCATCTGCAAGTCAGGAAAGGACCGCCACCAGAGCCCAGCTGTGTGTTGGCGCCCTGACCCTGGCCTGCCAACTCTGGAACCATGAACAAACACCCTGGGTAGTTTTTCCTGCCAGTCCAAGCAAATGAAGACAACACCATCCAGACAGCATCGACCTGCCAGGTTCATGGATTTGAGGAGGAATTTCTACCAGGCACGATTTCGGTAGGACGTCTCCTGGTAGACAGGATTTCTACCTGTTCTGCTCCGTAAACCGTTAGAGAATGGCAACAAGTTCCCAACAGCTCCACTGAACTGGCAGAATGTTCTCTCTCTCATCTGACCTCACAGCAAACCTCGGCAGGAGTACGGTCAGCGTGGGCCTGTTTACCTCAAGTCCAGCCTCAGAGACACGCCACAAGCGAATGGAGGCCCATACCAGGGACAGGGGGTGCTGGGCTCAGGCCCGGAGCAGGCCATCCACAGGCAGTGGCTCCTGGCAGGCCCCTGCCCTTTGTACCACCTCCCACCTCAAAGATCCAGCCGGCTCCCAACTGCTTCCAAGAGCAGGATCAGGGTATCCTCTGTCCTAGGTAGCTAGAATTCTGTCAGAATTAAAGTTTGGTTTTTCAACTTTTGTGTGTAGACTGACTAAGCTGCAGGGCACTGGGGACACGTACCCCCAGTCAGAAATGGCCCTTTTTGTCTGAACGTTCTGGACACGGATTTAACCCACGCCATGACTTCAGGAAGTTTGGCGCTTTGCTCATGGCATCCAGGTAGTGCAGAGAGTGGGAGCTGCCTTCAGCCTTGTCGCCGGTGCCCCTGCCCCGGGCTACACTCACACCGTCAGGACCCTCCTGAGCATAGTCAACCAGTGCCAGGACGGCAGAGAGAAAAGCAAAGAAACTCTGGAGTGTCCCAGTTCTCCTTGGCATTGCTCTGCACACTGTGAACAAGAAACACCTCTGTTTTTCTGTGATGTCATAGGTCAATATTTATTCACAGCAGGGAGAAGTGGAGGGAAGAATTTGGAGAGGGAGAAAATGAAAGAACACTCCAAGTCCTGGAACGAAAGTGAGTAGGTCATAAAGGACAGCAGGTAACCTCGGGTCCCAAACCTTCAAGGAAAGTGTGCCCAGTGAAACACAGGTGCAGGGGCCGTAACCCGGCCCACTGCCCATCACCCAGGCGGGACTCTGACTGTCCACCCACAGCCGGTCCTGCTTTCTCAGCAGAGAAGGCAATACCTCCACTGGAAACGATTCACGCTGGCTTCAGAAATACACATTTACATACTCCAGCCCCAGGGAAACAAGAACGAGACACATGTGGCCACTGCCTAGACGGAGCCTGCCTTCCAGGGACAGAAGCAGCCAGAATTAAGCAGGGCCGTCAGCAGACTGGGGCACACGCAGGGAAGGGGCAGAGGGCATCCTGACGGGGTGTGAGGGCAGGGGCCACCCCCAAGTAGAGACGCGGACCCTGGGAGGGGCCGACGTGCGGAGCAGAGGGACCCAGGAGGAAGAGGACGGAACCAGCCCGGAGGATGGAACCAGCCCAGAGGGGGGCCCGGGCTGCCCAGGGGTCTGGGCCAGACAGTCCTCAGCGTCCGGACAGCGTTAAATGAACTGGCCCAAGAGGAGGAGGCAGCACGGAGCCTGAGGATGCCCCGCGCTCACAGCAGCGCTGGCACTGTACATGGCAACCCAGCGCACGCACACACGCACACACACACGCGCACACATATACACACGCACACACTCGAAACAAACCAGACATGCTCACAGCTGTGCAATGCTTTCTAGTATTTTCTACTCTGGTTCACTTAAGGAAGCAACAGAAGGCAGACATCTGATGCCCCAGCGGAGGTTTACAGCCCACCCTGGGAACAGGTGATGGACCCGGGTAAGACAGAACGTCAGCTGCTTCCCCCTGACAGCGGCTCAGTCAGGGTCTCCCCTGAGAGCACACAGTCCAGACCCTCCAGACCACGGTCCAGGAGGAAGATCCATGGAAACAAGAGAAAGAACGTCAATACTTTTATTCCATTATAATCTCAGCTCTCTTAAATTCCTGTTTCTTGATAATTTTAGTAATTAGTATTGCCGCTGCTGTTCAATCACTAAGTTGTGTCGACTCTTTGTGACCCCACGGACTGCAGCAAAACAGGCTTCCCTGTCCTTCGCTGTCTCCGGGAGTTTGCTCAAACACATGTCCATTGAGTCAGTGATGCCATCCAACCATCTCATCCTCTGTCTTCCCCTTTTCTCCTGCCCTCAATCTTTCCCAGCATTAGGGTCTTTTGCCAATGAGTTGGCCTCTTGCTTCAGGTGGCCAAAGGCTTGGAGCTTCAGCTTCAGCATCAGTCCTTCCAATGACTATTCAGGACTGATTTCCTTTAGGACTGACTGGTTTGATCTCCTTACTGTCCAATGGACTTTCAAGAGTCTTCTCCAACACCACAGTTCAAGGGCATCAATTCTTTGGTGCTCAGCCTTCTTCATGGTCCAACTCTCACATTCATATACAACTACTGGAAAAACCATAGCTTGACTAGAAGGACCTTTGTTGGCAAAGTGATGTCTCTGTATTTTAATACACTGTCTAGGTTGGTCATAGCTTTTCTTCCAAAGAACAAGCGCCTTTTAATTTCATGGCTGCAGTCACCATCCGCAGTGATTCTGGAGCCCAAGAAAATGAAATCTGACACTTGCCACTTTTCCCCCCATCTATTTGCCATAAAGTAATGAGACTGGATGCCATGATCTTTGTTTTTTGAATATTGAGTTTTAAGCCACTTTTTTTGTGTAATAAGAGACAATAAGAAAGGGATTTCCCTGGTGGTCCAGTGTCTAAGACTACACTCCCAATGCAGAGGGCCCAGGTTTGATCTCTGGTTAGGGAACTAGATTCCACATGCCATAACTAAAGATCCTGCACGCTCTCAGCTCTCTTAAATTCCTGTTTCTTGATAATTTTAGTAATTAGTATTGCCGCTGCTGTTCAATCACTAAGTTGTGTCCGACTCTTTGTGACCCCACGGACTGCAGCAAAACAGGCTTCCCTGTCCTTCGCTGTCTCCGGGAGTTTGCTCAAACACATGTCCATTGAGTCAGTGATGCCATCCAACCATCTCATCCTCTGTCTTCCCCTTTTCTCCTGCCCTCAATCTTTCCCAGCATTAGGGTCTTTTGCCAATGAGTTGGCCTCTTGCTTCAGGTGGCCAAAGGCTTGGAGCTTCAGCTTCAGCATCAGTCCTTCCAATGACTATTCAGGACTGATTTCCTTTAGGACTGACTGGTTTGATCTCCTTACTGTCCAATGGACTTTCAAGAGTCTTCTCCAACACCACAGTTCAAGGGCATCAATTCTTTGGTGCTCAGCCTTCTTCATGGTCCAACTCTCACATTCATATACAACTACTGGAAAAACCATAGCTTGACTAGAAGGACCTTTGTTGGCAAAGTGATGTCTCTGTATTTTAATACACTGTCTAGGTTGGTCATAGCTTTTCTTCCAAAGAACAAGCGCCTTTTAATTTCATGGCTGCAGTCACCATCCGCAGTGATTCTGGAGCCCAAGAAAATGAAATCTGACACTTGCCACTTTTCCCCCCATCTATTTGCCATAAAGTAATGAGACTGGATGCCATGATCTTTGTTTTTTGAATATTGAGTTTTAAGCCACTTTTTTTGTGTAATAAGAGACAATAAGAAAGGGATTTCCCTGGTGGTCCAGTGTCTAAGACTACACTCCCAATGCAGAGGGCCCAGGTTTGATCTCTGGTTAGGGAACTAGATTCCACATGCCATAACTAAAGATCCTGCACGCCACAAGTAAGCGTATAATGAACAAAACCAGTTTATTCACTGCGTGCCGCTATTTCTTTCATGTGCAGTGAGTATGGGTGTACACACCGCACACACACCTCCGCACACTGGGAGAGTGGGCTCCACAGCAGCCACTCCCTGCAGATGCCCTGCCTGGGAGTCTCAGGGCCAGGCGTTCTTGACCTGAAGCTCCTCCGAGCATGCGCACTGCTGAGAGTGAGACCTCGCAGTTCAGGAGCAGCCTCTGGACCTGGGCACCACACCGAGAGGGCTTCCCTGGTGGCTCAGACGGTAAAGGGTCCACCTGCGGTGCAGAGGGAAACACACTCCCGCCTGCCTGGGGACGGTGGCCCCTGAGACCCCTGGGCCACAGCAGAGCCAGCAAAGCAGGACGCCAGGCTGCCTCCACGTCGGACATCACGCATGCCGGCCACCCAGGCCAATGTTCCTCGCAGCCCAAGTGCTGTTTAGCTCCCTACAGCCCTCCCTACACCCTCGGCAGGAGCCGGGAACACAGGCTGTTGGCCGCCTCTTCCTGAGGTGGTTCCCAGTACCCAGAGCCCCTCCTCTTGGACACAACCAGGACTCAGGGACAGGAAGGGGCACAGCCGGAGCAGGGGTTGAGGCCCAGAGACCCTGTGCCTGCTTCCTGACAGCACAGGGACCCTTGCCAACCCAGCGCTGCCCTGCCCACCACCTGCTCACACCTCACACCAGACGCAGGGTAGGCTGAATTACTTACTTGAAATTCACTGTCTTTCTGAGCTTGTTCGGATCCCTCCTTATTACAGGACCGCTACGAACGAGAAAAAGCAAACACTTCCAGTGAAATGGGGAAGGCTGAGCAGGCACTCACTCAGCAACCATCAGAACAGTCAGGGTGTACAAGACATCACAGACCTTTAAACGAGGGTTTCTCGCACAGTCTAAATGCACCACCAGAGTCCCACACTCGGACCAACACCTGAGGAAGCACCTCGCTGCTTTAGGAGAAAAGGGAGGTGCTGTGGGTACCCAAAGCCGCCACCTCACCACCACCCTGGTACCTTTTTACAATTTCATCGTTGGAGGAAAGTCATCGGAGGGAGCTTTCCCGTAGGTGCTGGGCCAGCTCACCAGTTTAGCCAGGTGGGTCTTTCAAGGCAGTGCCAGTCCAGGAAGACACTGTCCCACAAGGCCAGCGGCACAAGGCCCGGGGCCGCTGAGGTCAGCACTGGGTGGACGAGGGTGCCCCAGGCGGGCAGGCAGCCTGCTGGTGGGGCAGCCACTAGCTCAGTGTGGAGCCCCTCCACCCAAGAGAGGCCTGGGCCAATTTACACAGGCCCTAAACTTACTTCATCTGTTAACGTGCTGAGAGAGACTTCTGCACCCCTTTCCTCAATGAAATTGCAAGTCAGCGGTAACCAGGAGTCTATCAGCGACACACCTGGACTCTGACCTTCCGCAAGCCACCGTCCGCCCACATCGGCCCTCACGGCAGATTTGAACTCTTAAAGCAACCCCCACCCCCAGTGCTTTAAAAACCTTCACATGGTGTTTAATAGGGAGACAGGGGAAAGCAAGTGAGAGACTTACGTGTCCTGTCAAATTTTACACTCAAATACTGCCCCTAGAAAAACGTTATTTGTTTAATTTATTAAGCTAAGTCTCCTTAAGTCAGACACAGAGGCCCATAAAGGAAGCTCTGACAGAAATTTAAGGTAAAAGATTCTTGAACATCCCATGAAAAACATACCTTTCCATTCCACAGCTTTATCAAAAATACCTGTACCAAGGGTAGAAAGTGTGGACAGGAAAAAATAAATGCCACGTTAAGCACCACCAGCTACTCTAGCACCATTCAAAACACCTAGCCAGACAGAGCAAGCACTCCCATCCACCACCAGAAAACACTAGCCCACAGACATTTTAATGCATGTTCTGTAAAACAGTACATGTTCCAGTTTACTCAGTATAAAAAGTAAACAAAATAATGTTCATCTGCAAAAGACTTGCACTTATACATACTTGGTAATATCTTTAGCACACAGTGAAGTTCATTTTGTACAAAGTACAGAAAGTACAGATGGGGGAATATATGCTATTTTCTTTTGCATAATCTGCATTTCTCTGATGGAAAGATGATACAGGTTAAATCCCGTTACAATGAAAACTATAAAATGAAAATACTACACAGTTTTTGACTCTTGCTGATGGCTTGACGCGGGGCGGGACAAACCCTAGGTACGGCCACTCCTTCCCTAACTGCAAAACGCCCTTCTGACCACCCCATGGCCTTAGCCCTGCACTCCAGCCGTCCCCTCTCCCCAGTGGCCCACAAATTCCTAATGGACAGGGGTTCCACTTTTTCTTTATTGTTGGTCTTTCCCAACAAATCCTGGTGCTCACGATACTTTGTGGATGGCAGGGCTGAATAAACACTCCTGCGCCAGGAAGCTCAAGGAGCGACCAAGGGCCAAGGCGCTTGGTGAGTCCAGACCCAGGTCTGTGCTCCAGAAGTGGGGAGACGGGCTACATGCGGCAGTAGGTAGGATGCTCGGTGCGCTGCAATGCCCCCCAAAGATTAAATTCTTGTGCTTTTTCCCCCTAAAGGACACTAAGAACAGAACAAGTTCTATGATCTGATATTCTACATATTGAAACTTCATAGGAAGAGACAAATAAGGAATTTGGAGACCCCACTGAAGTCTGCAGTAACGGGATTTGACCTGTACACATTTCTAGACAACTGTGGTTATTTCTATGCTGTTATTACTTGAACTGTATCTTCTTAGGGAGATACAGTTAAGGGGTTATTGAGCCAACACAAGTCCCTCTCCCTTGCCTAATGGTGCTCTCAATAACAGCAAGTCACCTCACCTGACTTACCAACTGCCTTAGTTCCCAAGGCCATTTCTTTTAAACAAAGTAGTGTCATTAGGTAGAAATAAGTTATACGAATAACTTCCCCGCCCTGCCCACTCCATTCTGCCCCCAGTGCATCTTTGCTCCTCCCGTCAGAGCACCATCAGGAAGGCCAGATGGACCTGCGCCACACCCAGCCCTCTGTTCTGTTTCCTCAGTACAGAATGTTCAGGGCCCCTCGATCCTGCAGGTAAGAAGGGCAGGAAATCAAAAACCAGGCAGGCTGAATATTCACAGAAAGATGAGGGAAGCGGCCGCCCGCAGAGAGAGCCACCGAAAAAGAGGCCTTTCTGTCCAGGGAGAGAGGAGCTAAGACTTAATTAACTTGCGATTTCTGGGATTTTATCAGAGGCACAGGCTTATTCAAAGCAGATATCAAAATACAATATAGAAATATTTAACATGACTCTGAGTTCTTCACCAACTAGCTTGTACGTTAACAAAAATTAGCTTTCAATAAGTTATAAAATAAAGGTAAGTTTTAACATTTATTAGAAATTTGGACACTAACATTATTTAATATTAAATAATTGTTTTAAAATTTTCATTTTCAACACTATTGTGGTCATGTATTTTTAAAATCAGCTTACATGAGTACATGAAACCTGATGGAAGAAATACTATGAAATCTGGAAGAACCCTAGAGATCAAATGAGGGTAAAGACAACAGAAAGCTGGGCAGAGACACAGATGAATATTGCGCACCTGGGGTTCGCTACGCTCTTCTGGTCTACTTCTACATGCATCTGAAATTCTCCATAATAAAATGTTTTTTAAAATAAACACTGAAACTTCAAGACCTAAGAAGTCAGAATGCACCAGATATGCTAAAGAAGACACCCAATGCTGGGAATAAACTAAAAACTCCTGAACTGTATACTTAAATAAGTGATTGTATGCTACAAAGAGAGAAGATATCCAATAACAATAAAAATGCACTGTCACTGGTTTCCTGTCATCTTTCTTGTTCTTTTCTTTCTAGTCTGGGCTTGGTTTTCAAGAGAATCTATAAGTATTCATTATAATCTAAGTATTCAACAGCTCTGCTGTAGGAAACAGGCTAGAGTTGTAGTAATAAAAAAAGGGGGTGTGGTTTACATTTTGTTTTACAGTCATGGAAGAATTTAAAAGCTGAAACAGATTTTTGGTTCGCCAAGCACCTCTAAATTTAAAACCTAAATTCCTAAAAGCCTGTACACTATTGGCTAGGCAGTAAGATGAGACCAAACAGGACTCTGACTTTTCACTTTACATACGCCTATACTTACAAAGGACTTAAAGATATGCTATTTCTACAGTAAATATATTTGGTACAAGGTTTCAAATGTTACTTTTCTGACAAAATCACATTTAAAGGATTTCTTAAAGACTATGAAGAAAGTAAGTTACCTAATATTAAACAATATGACAAGGTTATTTCTTTACATGTGTTTAAGCCAAATAAACTCTTATTACTCAGGCAGTTGTTAATAAAAGATTCTGCTAATGATGAGGGGAGAAGGCAATGGCACCCCACTCCAGTCCTCCTGCCTGGAAACTCCCATGGACAGAGGAGCCTGGTGGGCTGCAGTCCATGGGGTCACTGAGTTGGATGCGACTGAGGAACTTCACTTTCACTTTTCACTTTCATGCACTGGAGAAGGAAATGGCAACCCACACTCCAGTGTTCTTGCCTGAAGAATCCCAGGGATGGGGGAGCCTAGTGGGCTGCCGTCTATGGGGTCACACAGAGTCGGACACGACTGACGTGACTTAGCAGCAGCAGCAGCTAATGATGAGGGAACTAGTTTTATGATTAAACTACTTTAATAAAGCTACATTTGCTGGATGAAACAAAAGCAGCATCTGGATTTTCCCCAGTCTGTGTATGTGTGGCTGTGTGTGTAAATAAATGAGAGTGGCATACAGCTACTTCAATGTCATATGTAAAACCTGAAGCATTTTTCTTCACAGTGCATTAGCTGCTGTGGGCAGGTTGGGGAAAAGTGATGCACCAACTGAGAAAGAAGAGTGACACGTCCTCACTAGTATACTAAGTTGGAAATGCTGTTTAAAATCAAATCATCCATTACAGATAATGTCAGGAGGAAGGTGTACCATGTTAAATATGATGGTGGCTACAGAGATAAGAAGATACAAACGGGGATCTACACACAATAAGGGCAAGCATCATTCAACTATCGTCTCTTTTAAAGGCTCTTATAAAACAAAAGTTGGCTGCAGCCTTTTAATAAAAGAGCTTTGGGATCCATCAATGAGTAATTAAGAGTAAGCCAAATGTTAGCTAGACTCAGCTTCTAGGGCATCTAAGGTTTGATCTGGGAAAACCCTCTCCCTCTCCAGCAGAGGGTCTCCTGCTGAACTGAGCCCTGAGGGACTCTGGGCCACCAGGGTTCACCCTGAGTCACAGGATGGCTGCACCACCCTGAGTGTTCAGTCACTACGAGGCTTGCAGGTCCTGGAGGGCCATGGGCTCCCTGACTGTACTGCCTGTGGTTCTGAAGACGACTAAGACGAGAGAAGAGGTTCTCAATGTGGGGGCTGCCCCTGTTGCTGTCCCTGTTCACCAAGGAGGCAGGAACACACAGCAGGAATGTGGCTCTTCAGTAACCTTTTGCAATATGTTTCTCCTCAATATCATGGACCCTAACCTTCCTGCTTCCTGATT
>SJYC01020924.1:0-41917 GCA_006408675.1 Madoqua kirkii
TTGGTGAGTCCAGACCCAGGTCTGTGGCTCCAGAAGTGGGGAGACGGGCTACATGCGGCAGTAGGTAGGATGCTCGGTGCGCTGCAATGCCCCCCAAAGATTAAATTCTTGTGCTTTTTCCCCCTAAAGGACACTAAGAACAGAACAAGTTCTATGATCTGATATTCTACATATTGAAACTTCATAGGAAGAGACAAATAAGGAATTTGGAGACCCCACTGAAGTCTGCAGTAACGGGATTTGACCTGTACACATTTCTAGACAACTGTGGTTATTTCTATGCTGTTATTACTTGAACTGTATCTTCTTAGGGAGATACAGTTAAGGGGTTATTGAGCCAACACAAGTCCCTCTCCCTTGCCTAATGGTGCTCTCAATAACAGCAAGTCACCTCACCTGACTTACCAACTGCCTTAGTTCCCAAGGCCATTTCTTTTAAACAAAGTAGTGTCATTAGGTAGAAATAAGTTATACGAATAACTTCCCCGCCCTGCCCACTCCATTCTGCCCCCAGTGCATCTTTGCTCCTCCCGTCAGAGCACCATCAGGAAGGCCAGATGGACCTGCGCCACACCCAGCCCTCTGTTCTGTTTCCTCAGTACAGAATGTTCAGGGCCCCTCGATCCTGCAGGTAAGAAGGGCAGGAAATCAAAAACCAGGCAGGCTGAATATTCACAGAAAGATGAGGGAAGCGGCCGCCCGCAGAGAGAGCCACCGAAAAAGAGGCCTTTCTGTCCAGGGAGAGAGGAGCTAAGACTTAATTAACTTGCGATTTCTGGGATTTTATCAGAGGCACAGGCTTATTCAAAGCAGATATCAAAATACAATATAGAAATATTTAACATGACTCTGAGTTCTTCACCAACTAGCTTGTACGTTAACAAAAATTAGCTTTCAATAAGTTATAAAATAAAGGTAAGTTTTAACATTTATTAGAAATTTGGACACTAACATTATTTAATATTAAATAATTGTTTTAAAATTTTCATTTTCAACACTATTGTGGTCATGTATTTTTAAAATCAGCTTACATGAGTACATGAAACCTGCATGGAAGAAATACTATGAAATCTGGAAGAACCCTAGAGATCAAATGAGGGTAAAGACAACAGAAAGCTGGGCAGAGACACAGATGAATATTGCGCACCTGGGGTTCGCTACGCTCTTCTGGTCTACTTCTACATGCATCTGAAATTCTCCATAATAAAATGTTTTTTAAAATAAACACTGAAACTTCAAGACCTAAGAAGTCAGAATGCACCAGATATGCTAAAGAAGACACCCAATGCTGGGAATAAACTAAAAACTCCTGAACTGTATACTTAAATAAGTGATTGTATGCTACAAAGAGAGAAGATATCCAATAACAATAAAAATGCACTGTCACTGGTTTCCTGTCATCTTTCTTGTTCTTTTCTTTCTAGTCTGGGCTTGGTTTTCAAGAGAATCTATAAGTATTCATTATAATCTAAGTATTCAACAGCTCTGCTGTAGGAAACAGGCTAGAGTTGTAGTAATAAAAAAAGGGGGTGTGGTTTACATTTTGTTTTACAGTCATGGAAGAATTTAAAAGCTGAAACAGATTTTTGGTTCGCCAAGCACCTCTAAATTTAAAACCTAAATTCCTAAAAGCCTGTACACTATTGGCTAGGCAGTAAGATGAGACCAAACAGGACTCTGACTTTTCACTTTACATACGCCTATACTTACAAAGGACTTAAAGATATGCTATTTCTACAGTAAATATATTTGGTACAAGGTTTCAAATGTTACTTTTCTGACAAAATCACATTTAAAGGATTTCTTAAAGACTATGAAGAAAGTAAGTTACCTAATATTAAACAATATGACAAGGTTATTTCTTTACATGTGTTTAAGCCAAATAAACTCTTATTACTCAGGCAGTTGTTAATAAAAGATTCTGCTAATGATGAGGGGAGAAGGCAATGGCACCCCACTCCAGTCCTCCTGCCTGGAAACTCCCATGGACAGAGGAGCCTGGTGGGCTGCAGTCCATGGGGTCACTGAGTTGGATGCGACTGAGGAACTTCACTTTCACTTTTCACTTTCATGCACTGGAGAAGGAAATGGCAACCCACACTCCAGTGTTCTTGCCTGAAGAATCCCAGGGATGGGGGAGCCTAGTGGGCTGCCGTCTATGGGGTCACACAGAGTCGGACACGACTGACGTGACTTAGCAGCAGCAGCAGCTAATGATGAGGGAACTAGTTTTATGATTAAACTACTTTAATAAAGCTACATTTGCTGGATGAAACAAAAGCAGCATCTGGATTTTCCCCAGTCTGTGTATGTGTGGCTGTGTGTGTAAATAAATGAGAGTGGCATACAGCTACTTCAATGTCATATGTAAAACCTGAAGCATTTTTCTTCACAGTGCATTAGCTGCTGTGGGCAGGTTGGGGAAAAGTGATGCACCAACTGAGAAAGAAGAGTGACACGTCCTCACTAGTATACTAAGTTGGAAATGCTGTTTAAAATCAAATCATCCATTACAGATAATGTCAGGAGGAAGGTGTACCATGTTAAATATGATGGTGGCTACAGAGATAAGAAGATACAAACGGGGATCTACACACAATAAGGGCAAGCATCATTCAACTATCGTCTCTTTTAAAGGCTCTTATAAAACAAAAGTTGGCTGCAGCCTTTTAATAAAAGAGCTTTGGGATCCATCAATGAGTAATTAAGAGTAAGCCAAATGTTAGCTAGACTCAGCTTCTAGGGCATCTAAGGTTTGATCTGGGAAAACCCTCTCCCTCTCCAGCAGAGGGTCTCCTGCTGAACTGAGCCCTGAGGGACTCTGGGCCACCAGGGTTCACCCTGAGTCACAGGATGGCTGCACCACCCTGAGTGTTCAGTCACTACGAGGCTTGCAGGTCCTGGAGGGCCATGGGCTCCCTGACTGTACTGCCTGTGGTTCTGAAGACGACTAAGACGAGAGAAGAGGTTCTCAATGTGGGGGCTGCCCCTGTTGCTGTCCCTGTTCACCAAGGAGGCAGGAACACACAGCAGGAATGTGGCTCTTCAGTAACCTTTTGCAATATGTTTCTCCTCAATATCATGGACCCTAACCTTCCTGCTTCCTGATTTCCATGAAAACATTCTGTTTTTATTGCTCTTACAGCTTCTTCCGCCATTTCCTGAAAATATATTCAGAACACATTAAAATGTGAGGTGCCAACGCAACGATCTGAAGCATAGCTTGTGTGATTATTCAGTGAGCACACAGGGTCAGCGAGAACTGGAGCAGACCATGATTTCTAACATTTCACTGGAGTCTCTAGAGTGTGTTCCATCTACTCAGGGACCAATCTAAGACAGTCTAAGCCCGCTGAACTCTGCAAAACCAGATGATGTGACAAATATCGGGAGGAAATTGGAACTTCTAAAAGGCTCCAGGCAGACCTAAACTAGGAGGAAGACAGGTGAGTGCAAGGCCAGGTAAAGGAGGTGGCTTTCCGAAGGTGACTTTCTCACAACTGAGGTCTGATCCCGGGTGACCTGCCGCCCCAGGACGCTGACGGCTTCGGGTTCCTCCGGCACGAGCATCCCAAGGTTGACTCGTAGGCGGCATGTTTCCAGGGACAGATCCTGTGCATGCTCCCGTGTCAGAGCAGCACTGCTGAGCTTCATCAAGGCCTGGGGTGGGGAGAAGGACCCTACGTGATAAGGGCAGAGAAGGGAGTTTCCAACTCCAATCACAATATCAATATGTACGTGGCATTTCCTGAAGGCCGAAAATGGCATGAGAGAAGCAGCAGGTGAATACTGGACGTGAATTTTCAAGCTGAGGCCCATAAATGTCTATAATTACTACACGTTTGTCATTTTCTACTGAGGAAACAGAAGAAAGGGATCTGATTTGCCTGGGACTGAAAAAAAACAACCACCCCAAAGTGATATATTCAATACATAGCATTCTGAAATCTTAATTACTGTAGCTTTTTGAGCAAGCACACACTGTAGCTGGTGCTACTTAACAAAAGCATTACAACTTTGTTTTTTTAAAAAACATTTCTTGAAACCAAGAACTAAAAGAAAGAAATGAAAGCTGTAGAGAACGCTCCAGCTTCAGAGGACTCATACTGTACCGTGAATCGTGTCTGTCACCTGGCACCAGAGTGCTCCAGGCACGATCGCATGGGCAAGCCTGCAGCAGAGAACACACGCACATAAGCTCAAGTCGGGCACCACCCCGCGCCCGCCATGCCGCCCAGCGCAGAGGCGCTCCCTCCCGAGCGCGCGGGCTGCGGCCACACCAGCGAGCCGGGGGCCAGGCGCCTGCCCTGGCTTCCTGCTAGGATCCCCAGACATGTAAGACCAGCAAGACAAAAGGCACTTTGCATATGTCAAAATTAGACACCATAGCCTGTGGTTTATTTCGTTATCAAAAGAAGGCACCAAAGCAGGTATGGAAGGTGGTACCACAGTAGAGGGTAACTTGGCAACTATCTTTGGAGAGGACTCATGGGAGAAAATGCCAGGTGAGACCAAATGGGAACGCGCAATACTAGAAAGATGCTCCACTTCTGGGAGGAAGGTTTTGACTGCTTTACAATAGATATAATCATATCATGCTCAACATAGATGAGAGTTTTTAAAAGTAGAGTAAATTAGGTCACAACGACCTAATACAATGAGAAAAAAAACTCAGTGCGCCTTGTTCATCTGGCGGGAACATGTGCCAGCCACTGGGGACCAAGCTGGGCTCTGCGTGAAGCAGGGCGGCCGCCCCATCTCGGCTCCAGAGCCAGGTGCTGCTAGCAGGCGGCTTCTCGGGGGCCAGCAGTTTACTGCTGCCTGCCTGTGCACTGCTCCGGACCTTATCACGCCTTAATTTTCAGTTAAGCTGGGGTTAAAAGAAGACAGGGACGGTGACTTTTGGTTTTCTGGACTCAAACAAGACTGTGCCTAGACAGTGCTTTTTGAGTCCCCGAGACATATCTGCGTTGTGCCTTGATGCCTTTCATTTTATTACGGTTAGTACTCCAACAAGCACTAATATTAGCCTTCTATTACTCAGAGAAAAACAAAAGTTCCCCAGACAACACTCGAGAGATCTAGGGTGTGTTACAAACGTTCAGGCCTGTGAGGCCGTTGGGAAAGGCCAGGCGGAATCTCTCCATTCATGCAGAGAAGGGACCGGCTCCACACAGTCACTGTTCTGACAGAGGCGGGGACAAAGCCTCCTGAGACTCCGCCCACTGGCACAGGTCACACTGAAGGAACAATACGTACTGACATTTGTGTCTTCCACAATTCATGATAAATAAGCAAACTGGTTATTTGTAATCAGCCAGACTCGCTTCTGGGAAAAGGCTGCTGCTGGACGTTGCAGAGCGCATGTTCCTTCCCAGAAACCAGAAAGGAAAAAAATCACGTTACGTTGGCAGCTGACGTCATCAGTTCAAGCTCTTTTCTAGCAATTATACCTCTTTCCACAATGGCAAAGACTCAACCAGGGCTTCTCAAGGCTTCTACTCAGCTGCCCTGCCTGCTTTAGTTACAGTCGATTTCATGGTTAATTTCAGTTTCCATCGTCTATCCAGCTAAGGAGGATAACCTCCTTTTCATTAAAGTTAGAGCTGGCCCATGGGAAATAGGCACTAAATTCTACTGATATACACTGTTTGAAGATCAAACCAATATTTTTATGTTTAATAATCTCCTACAAACAATATTGTGTGGTGTGGCAGTTTTTCAAGCTGTGTGTGTCTGATCTTGTTTCATTCTCAAAAGGGCCCATTTTCCTCTTATCCAATGCAGGACTTTTCATGTGCCCCTAAAATTAACATGAATCCTGAATAGAACCTCCAGGAGGGTTCAGCTGGGAAGTCTGCTTCTGATTCATCTCGTGGAGAAATAGAGGCTGGCAGAGACAGCTGTGTGGGGACAGAACAGCCGGCTTTGAACCTGCAGGGAGGCTTCACTTTGGCTGTCTATCGTTTAGCCCGTGGTGAGCTGCACCACAGAGCATCTCAGGGCTGCTATGGAAACAAGGTCAGACATCTCGCAATACCAAGATGAAGAATGGTAAAGCCAAGAAGCATTTTATTATTTTAAACCAAGTTACTTGTGAATGATTGTAAATGCAAATTTTAAAAGTACTGTTGAATATTCGATTCTCACAGAAAAAGTCCCAGAGCTGAAAACGAGGAGGAGAAAAGGAAAGGGATGTGTGACACTTAACCAGGCTCTCATGTTATTAAGCCGAACAGCAAACATTGAGAAAATATTACCTAAGCTGATCACCACGTGCTGCCACGATTTGTCATGTTTCAAGGGAGGAGCTTATTCTAGCCTCCCTTGAAGGATGTGAGAACTGCACTTATATGGCCAATGCAGGAAATGCCAGAAATGCACATACATGCACAGGGACGTGTGTGTGCTTTCCTCTAAGGCAGAGGAAAAATAAGGCAAGCATGATGGATGTGTTGTATATTTTTGTCTTTAATCCATGCATTCATGAAAGTAATGGGACTTATTATTTGGGTTCCATATTTGCTCAGCCACATCTCTTAATGAATGCAAATCCTGACAAGTTACTGTCAATTCTGGCCATTTTTTTGGTTATGATGGGAATATAACCTGTAGACTATAAATACCTCTCCTCCCATTAGGGGCCAGATTCATTGTAAAGAGTTGATCAGCAATATGACCCAGCAACAAAATAAGTAATAGACATTTTAAAATCTGACTTGAAAATATGAGAAGAGGAAGAACTCACATTTGTGGTAAAATCCTGGCCGCGTGCCATCAAACCCAGCTTTTAAAGCACAGGGCGCTGCACTTGGATCAAGTCTTACTGGCCGCTTAGTCTCCACCCCTGACGCCCCACTGCTCCTCCCTCTTAAACAGAAGTCCCTGCTCAGAGATCCTGAGTTTCTCCCCCTCCTCAAGCCCAAGTGTTCAATGGCCAGCAGTTGACAAGGGCCATTAATGTCTGAAACTCTTAACTGGCAGCAAGGGCCGCTGCCAAATCCAAAAGGATGTGGGAACCAAACATATTTAAGGCTGTACGTTTCAGTTTTTACTAAGTTCATACTTTAACAAAAAAAGTGTACTTGAACTAGGGCCTCAATCAAAAGTGTACTTGAACTTGAGTAATTATGTGAAAACATTGAGTCCCATCCAGAACGGCTTTTTTTCTAACGAAAGCAAGTCTGCTGTCTGCTGAGTCAGCTGTGAGGCCGCCTCACGTCTGCTCAGTGCCCACCTCGTGAGCAGCCTGCTGCCCTCTTACCCGCGTACTGTCAAGCCTGGCCTCTGCGCTTCCTCAGCAGATGCAGTTTTAGGAATGGAAACGGACAGCCTAGTAAAAACAGAATGGAGAAGCTAAATGCAGAGCGCTGCCCCCACCTTTCCTGTTAGAACATGCTCTGATCCATCAGCTCAGTAAAAAGTTACATTAATTTTAAGTGGCGTCCATTATTCTCTGTTTTTCTATTGAGTTACTCGATAATCTTTCTTTCCCTTTAAAAATAAATAGGGACAGAGGATTCTGTTAAATTCTATTTCCAGACATGTCTATTGCACTTAAGTACTGTAAAGTAATAATTCTAGACTGCTAAAATTTCAAAAAAGACAGAATGTTAACTACAGATGGTGAATCTTTATTTGGGGAACAGAAAATTTCGGGGTGTTGCAGCTGGCTTTCTCTAAGTTGCCCATCCTTAACACAGCACGCTCCAGAGCCACCAGCTACACGGGACTGTGTCTGCTTAAATGAATTAAAATTAAATAAAATGTAAAGCTCCATTCCGTGGCTGCCCTTGCCACATTTCAAGTGTACCTAACGGCCACAGGTGGCTGGTGACCGGCGTCCTGGACCGCAAGGATCAGCATCTCATCCCCTCTGGACAGGGCCCTGGGACCCCGTCTGGCCCAGGGGGAGCACACAGGGCGCGCTGAACCCGCTCCTATTTAAGTTAGAACAGCAGCCTCAGGAATCAGAGGTAAATGCTAGTCTTACTGCCTGCGATTCCAGGAGGTGGCTATTAAGGTATTTTAAAAGTGCTGCTTAAATGAAAGCATACAAAACAAATGAGCCAAAACGGGACTTCACTGTTATGGAGAGTCCTTAGGGGGAAAAATGGCTGAAAGGTGACTTCATTAAAAGACCCAAAAGGACGTAAACTGGGTATTTCAGGAACTTCTCTGAGACTGCAGCTTGATTAAATAAAAAACTGAACCGCAAGGTCAGCGGGCAGGGCCAGGTGTGAAAATCCAACTCCACGGCAGCTCAGGTTTCCTCAGACGTGCAGCTTGTTTCCAACCTCAGACCCTCACCCTCTAAGGGGAAGCTACCCAATGGGAAAGTTTGGCCACATCTTGACAATTTTTTAAGTGAGTTAACACTCAGAACACCAACTTTATTATTTCTAAACATATAATCGATTATCACAGATAATGGACATGGCCTGCTTTTTAGACTGAGCTGAGAGAGACCAGTCTTAGGGAAAAAAAACTAAGTGAGAAAATGAATTTTCCATTTCACGAGGATCAAAATGGGCCCTTCCAAGGGAAATTTAAATGGGTATAAAAATCCTGCTGTTGCAATATACACACATTTATATGTGTGCTCAGTAAAATGATAAATTCATGTATAGGTTTTTTTTTTTAAATCCAGACATTTGGGATATAATTGGTTAAGACAATTCAACAAATGAGACACTTTAACTGAAAGTTAGATCCAATTATTTAAGTCATATAAAAATTCAGAAAGATTAAGAATCTAACAAACTCAAAGTTTTAAAAGAAATCTCAAAAGGAGGTACTTACTAAATTCAGCTTCACTGAGCTTGTTCCTTTGCACTGGGGTTATCTTGTAGCCCCTTTCTGACGATGCTAAACAAACCATACCTTCCCCACATTGGAACCTTACAACCTAAGTCTGAGCTGAAAATTTCAGTGTGGGGAAAATCTAGGCGTCATCAAAGCCCTATTACAGATTTGACCAACATGTACTTTTTCTGGACATAAAAGTGGTACTTGTACTAGTTTGCTAACAAAGAGTAAGACAGAACTCGCTTGGAATAATAAAGAAAAAAGCCCAGGGGTGCAGCCCGATTACAGTGAAAGCAGTGTCTTTAAATAGTTCCCACGCCACCACTAACACGTCTTAAATCTCCTCCCAGGTAATCAGGCCAAGAGGATGAGAACTGCGGCCAGGCTCCCCACCCCGAGCAGCCCAGGGACTCACCATCTTCAGGATCGCCCCGTATAGCCGCAGGAGCACCTTCCGAGGCTCGTCTCCGACGGAGGCCAGGGTGTCGGGCAAGGAGCCTGGAACAGCATGTTGCTGAGGCCACCTCTGCTGGAAACAAGAGCAGCGTAAGGAGCGGACCGGAGGGCAAGCCGCGTCACTCTTCTGAGAAGTCGGCTCCCACCCACGATACCTGCCCTCACCGGGGTCTCCATTCCGTCCCTCAGGGCACTGGCAACACAGATGAGCCCACAGCTCTCAGATCAATTCCACACGCAAACTCCCCACCGGTCCTCCAGGACAGCCACGAGGGAAGCGTTTTGTTTTTAATTTATTTTAATTGGAGGACAATTACTTTGTAACATTGTGCTAGCTTTTGACAATCACTGACATGAACTGGCCATAGATATACCTGTGCCCCCCGACCCCGCCATATCCGGAACCCCACCCCATCCTCTAGACTGTTCCAGAGCACCGGCTTTAGGTGCCCCGCTTCATGCATCGAACTTGCACTGGTCATCTATGTGCTAACGTATAAGTTTCAATGCTGTTATCATCCCACCCTCACCTTCTCCCACTGAAGCCAAAAGTCTGCTATGTATGGCTGTGTCTCCTTTGCTGCCCTGCATGTAGGACCATCAGTCCCATCTTTCTAAACTCCATATATATGCGTTAATATACAGTATTTGTCTTTCTCTTCCTGACTTACTTCACTCTGTATAATAGGCCGCAGGTTCATCTACCTCATTAGAATGGCTTTTAATTGCATGTAACATCTGCATCAGAGAGGGACAAGGGGCAAAGAGACCCTCCTCAGCCGTGGGAACTGGGGGTGGGGGTATCTCAGATGTATCCCTTCCAGTCCATGTTCATCTGTGACCCCAAATTCCTGTTCCCATCACTGCTGGGTTAAAATCTTGGAGCAATGCCCAAACCATTCCCCCCAGGCTTTCCACTTGAAGTTGCAAGATCCACCCCTTCTCAACTAGATTTGACTAATAGCCGTTTCAAACAATTTGCAACATTAAGAATTACTGGAGGAAAGGGGAGACCTCAACACCCAAAACCTTTCACATGACTACCGAAGAACAGGAACACGCTAAGGGGACATTTAGCAAGAAAGCGTAGCCCTGGGGACAAACCACCTGCCTGGGTTGGAAACAATTAGTGCAGATACTGGAGATTTAAACGAAGGAACATTAACACTACAGTTCGGAACTCGGGGCCCAAGGCGCCTCAACTACAGCAGGCGTCAGAGTCTAGTCAGTAGATCGGGAAGAGCTGCCACCTAGGCGAAGTGCGATGCTAGGAGCTCAGACAACGCAAAACTGAAACAGGCTCTGGTCCTGCCTCGAGCAACTTCCGCTCCAGGGCAGAAAGCAGACAGAAAATGGTAAGAGACTGCAGAACCGCAGGACAGTGTCTAAACCAGGAGGCTCAGCAAACCCTGACTGGCACCTGCCCGTCAGATGCAGCTGTGCCACACGGCAATACTGCGCCTGTGCAACTTCTGGAGACAAAGTCACGAGCCAGCTGGAGCACGGCATTCTAGAATAACAGCCCCATCTCCAGAGCCAGCTGCCTCTCTCCCTGTTCCATCCACTAGCAGTCCAGTGAAACTACGCTCCCCAAGGGAGGCTAAAATACAAACCACAACGGAACCGTCACACGTGCAGGCAGGGCTCACGGCACGGTGAGAGGCACCGCCAAGGACCAGTCCAAGAGAGAGTGCAGTTTGTGTGCCGAAGAGAGAGAACCGGGAGCACTCTTTATCTGGGGGTGTTAACGCTCTGCACTCACGGTGGCACGGACTTGTGCCCAGCTCCGCTCCCGGGGCAGACGTTCTCCGCCCTTCCTGCGTTAGAGAAGCTGGGCTGTGCCCAGGGGGCAGCCTGCCTCACATCAGAACTGCACTTAGCAGCCACCTCTACAGGCGTCCAGGCCTGTGTGACCAAGTGCCAGCACAGAGAGCGTAAAGGAAGGGTCTGAAACCAGCGGCGGACCCAGTCACACGCTGGGCCCCACCCCCCGTCCATCCTGCGGTGTGGACCGATGCCCAGGTCGGCTCTGCAATGACTCTGGTGTCTTCGGGGACACCCCTCCATGAGCAGCGGCTCCCACGTCCCAGGTTCTGGCGGCAGGCAGACCTGCCCACGTGCTGTGGTACCAACCCGCCCGCTCCCGTCCTCACCTCGGTGGGCAAGCCAGCATCAGCCTCGTGGTCCCGTCTCAGGGTGCCAGCCCAGAGGTCAGGACCCCGGCACAGCCCAGCAGTGCCCTCGGAGGTGGGCCCGCAGAGTTGGCCCCTCCTCTCAGCTTCCAGGATCTTGTCCCTCTTGCCTCGCTTCCCCAGCCCCGGGGGTCTGCCCCTGCACACTTAGTGCTCCTGATCGTACTCACTTGTGTCCCCTTTTTCGCTTTTCTGGTTCTCCTCCACCTGTTCACCCAATTTCCTAATTCTCTAGGTCTGCTGAAATACCCAGTGTCATCTCCATTTTCTTGCCAGGATCCTGACTAGCACACGTGGCCAGGCTGCAGCGGCGTCTTAGACCATGATGCTAAGGGCCACATCCCAGGAATGGCACAGCCAGCAGCCGCGAGGCGTGCGCATCCACACCGAGCCCGGGGAGCTGCAGCACCGCCTCGGCCTGGCTACTCCCGGGCCTCTTCAATGCACAAGGGAAGTGGATTTCTAGGTGGTTTAAGCCACTGTGACTCTGGGGTCCTCTGTGATAAGCAGCTAAGCCCAGCACTAACTGATACCACTCGCCACCTCACCCACCGACTCCTGCTCTTCCAGTCAAAACTCCTCACTCTTCTCTGCTACTCTAACTACTGACTATTTAAAACCAGGCTGAAGCCCAGCGTTCTTAGGAAGCTTCTATATCTTCCTGCTAGCTCCCTGAAGGCAGGGGTCACGTCTAGCTTCAGCTCTCCAGGCCCACGGCCCCCAAGGGAAGGCACTCAGCAGACACCTTCTGAAAACGGCAAGGCCCGCGGCACTCCTCCGCCAGTCTCCTCTCTGCTATTTGGCGTAAATGGCCATCCTACACTCTCCTCACCAGGCGGGCAGGTTAGCCCGGCTCTCTAATGAGGCTAAACGCTCCCCCAGGGACAGGCCCTTTCTCCTGAGGGAGGGCATCATTAAGAGGAAAACCACAGGCTTCAGAGTCAGGGAGCCAGGGATTCAAATCCCACTTCTGCACTCACTGTGAGCCCTTGGACACAGCACTAAAGCTCTCCGACTCACAAAAACCCCCTGCTTGGTCAAAGAGCAGCACCTCACGTAGTCACTGCAGGAACCAGGGTCACGGAGCCCGGGGACTGCGATGCTCCGAGTATCCGACCCGGTGGGACCATCTCAACCTCCCAACAATCTCAGGGCGGACCTGGCCTGCCTCCATCGCACACAGGAGGAAACGGAGGTGCAACGCAAGGAGATGGCCAAGCCAGGAGGGAAGGCAGGTGTCGGGCTCCAGAGTCCCTGGGTTTAACTCTGATGCTGAGAGAGACAGGAGACAAACCTGGAGGGGGCCACATGTCACATGGGACACACAGCAGGTGTGAGCACCCCCGTGGGTTACAGGAGCATGTCAGAACAAGTCTGCAGAAGTCTTGCGCAAGACAAATGACTGCTCCTGTGGCCACATATGACCACGGACTTAGTGGCTTTAAACAACACACATTTGTTGTCTTACAGTTCCAGAGGCCAGATGCCTGAACACAGGGCTCACGGGGCTAAATTCAAGGAGTCAGCAGGGCTAGACTTCAACAGGACATACCACCTCTCAGGAAACACAAAACATAGCTGAAACAGATCTGGAGGGAGTGGCAGGAGTCACGGGTTCAATCTCTGGGTTGGGACGATTCCCTGAAGAAGAAATGGCAACCCACTCCAGCATTCTTGCCTAGAGAATCCCATGGGCAGAGGAGCCTACAGTCCATAGGGTTAAGAAAAGAGTCAGACAAGACTTAGCAACTGAACAACAACAAATGAATTTCAAATAGGGGTCACAGGCTGGGATGAGGAGTCCGTGTTTAATGGGCACAAAGGTTCAGTTTAGGAAGATGAAAACATTCATGGGATGAATGGTGGTGATGGCAGAACAACAACTGACTGACTTAATGCCACTGAACTGTACACGTAAAAATGGCTAAAATGGTAAACTTATAAGGGGACGACAGACGACAAGATGGCTGGATGGCATCACTGACTCAACGGACTTAAGTCTGAGCAAACTCCCGGAGATGGTGAAAGACAGGGAAGCCAGGTGTGCTGCAGTCCATGGGGCTGTAGTGAGTCACACATGACTGAATGACTGCACAGCAACGCCATGTATGTTTCACTGTGATTTTTAAAAAAGGAATGAAGTCCTGACACAGGCTACCACACAGCTGAACCTTGAAAACACGCTCCGTGAAAGCCAGCACAAAAGACCACACATGACGGCCCCGTGCACACGCAACGTCCCATGCACACGCAATGTCCCATGCACACATGACGGCCCCGTGCACACGCAACGTCCCATGCACACGCAATGTCCCATGCACACACGATGGCCCCGGGCACACGCAACGCCCGGAGCAGGAAACTGACAGAGTGGGCGCCTGGGGCGAGGGCAGAGAGGTCTGAAGGGGCCTGGGTTTCCTTTCGAGGTGAGGAAATGTTCTGAAATTGATTGTGGTGATGGCCGCGTATACCCCTGGATATATTCAAAACCATACACTAAAAACCACTGAATCTATCATTGAATTGGGTGGATTAGACCTTATGTGAACTGTATCCAATAAAGGTGTTTTTAGGGGGGGAAACAACTTTGTTCCTACGTAATGATTTTTTCTGAACCAAGTAAACTGGAATGTGCTTCCACATAAACATTTCACAGATGTAAATAAGTCATTTTTAAGAATATTTTCAACAGCTTATTTAAAGAAAAGCAATCACACAGCATCTGGGAGCCTCTATAAGAATAAGGGACTATTTTCCCAGGAGTCTGATATTCAGAATATCAGTCCTAAATATTCACTGGGAGGACTGATGCTGAAGCTGAAGCTCCAATACTCTGGCCACCAGATGTGACGAACTGACTGACTGGAAAAGACCCTGATGCTAGGAAAGACTGAAGGCAGGAGGAGAAGGCGACGACAGAGGATGAGATGGTTGGATGGCATCACTGACTCAATGGACCTGAGTCTGAGCAGACTCCGGGCGTTGGTGATGGACAGGGAGGCCTGGCGTGCTGCAGTCCACGGGGTCGAAAAGAGTCAGACGTGACTGAGCAACTGAACTGAACTGAACTTTCCAGGAAGCAAGCTAGCTGCGCACCTCAGTTCAGCAAGCCCAGAAAGACAAGAGAGAAGGCAGACCCAGAGGCAGGCTGGCCCAGCAGCCTCCACCTTCCATCAAGAGGGCCTGCCACGTCCAGTCCTGGCCACCATGGGCGTCTGGCTGCCAAGCAACAGGACTGGCATGACACCAGCTAGAAGCCCTAGTTTTCCTTCCTGCCACACACTCTCCAAAGCTCAGCCTGCAGCGAGAGCAAACAGATGAGCTACTGTTCTAAGCTGTGTGACTCGATTCAAAGTTTATCCCTGGACTCCTGAAAAAGACAGGCAGGCCGGGTTGGCCAGGAACAGGCCCACAACCTGGAAATCCTTCATCGCTTGTATTTTCTGTAGCCTCTTGCTCAATATGCTCTAGTGGGAGGAAGTAAACCATTGATAGGTTTGTTTGTTTTTTTTTTTTGGTGACAATCAAATGAAACCCTGACAGGCCACAGAAACGGTAGCAGAAATACAACAGTCAATTTACTGTGTGACTTGTCAGGAATATCCTCCCGCACAAAGCCCCAGGAAAGCTGGAGGACTCCAGAGAAGTCTGAAATGCCACACTTTTTATCAAGTGGCAGAAGCACTTTATAATAAACATATCTGCCATAATTCAGTTTAGGGGTAATAGAGATACTCACATAAGCAAAATATCAATAAAATGAAAATAACACCTTTATTTTGTATCCAACACATGGAAGTAAGCAAGCCATGGCAGGCAGGATGCTGAAGAGAGAGGTCCCTGTGGTGGGAACTCTAAGCAGCACCCTGGGGGTCCAGCTGAGTGTGGCCCCTAATCTCCACCCCACTGTCCCTCAAACAGCACCAACGGGACACAAGAGAGGACAGAGCTGCTTTACAGACTGTTGATCACAGAGGAAAATCATCTCAATTTCTCTTGAAATTGATATTCAATTTCAACTGAAATATATAATTTCTCTAGATATTATTCAGAATTAACTTACGGGCTTCCCTGGTGGCTCAGCGGTAAAGAGCCTGCCTGCCAATTCAGGAGGCGTGGGTTTGGTCACTGATCTGGGAAGATCCCACAGGCCGCAGAGCAGATAAGCGCATGCGCCACAGCCACTGAGCCTGCGTGCTGCAGCTCCCGAAGCTCACGCACCTACAGCCCACACCCCACAGGAAGAGCAGCCCCTGCCTCAAGAAACCCATGCGCCCCACAGCAAGAGCAGCCCCCGCTGCCTGCAGCAGAGAAAACCCCTCAAAGCAGCAGAGAGCCAGCAGGGCCGAAAAGAAGCAAACAAAATAAACATCAAAAAAGAAAAAGGGTAAGCGCAATCAACAGTTTTAAAAAAAGAATGAACTTACAATTAAGAGCAATGTGATGTGTCAAACAACAATACACATAGAACATAAAGGATATCTGGAAAAAAAAATGCAGAAACAAACTGAAGAACACATCCCTAACCGAAGACCCAAAAGGCTAACTGGATTACATGCTAAAGAAAATGAGTTTGTGATTACAGAGCCACAAAGCAGTCACTCGGTAGGGCTTCGATGCTTCCGGCACATTCAACGTCACCTACACACAAGTGACAAAGAACCCGGGAGACCCAGGCATAACTTTTAAAACTCAAATAAGTTTATCAGTTCATTAGCTGCTGAAGCAACTAAAGTAGGCTATTTTAACATGTATTAAAAATTTTTTGACTTGCAGACTTTAAAATCTAGGTTCCAAAAATTTGTGTGTACAAGGAGCTGAAAGACCTCCTCAAAATAAAAAAGATAACTTCCTGCCCAAATTCTACTATACAAATATAACCACTTTGAATACTGTGGTATATATTTTTTCTTGTCATCTTCCCAAGCTCCTTTTCCCAGTTTCCTTCTTTGTATAAAGTTGGAATCATGGTGAATATACTGCTCTGTTAAGTTGCTTTTCCACTTCTATTCTGAGCATTTTCCATCAATTCAGTATTCAAAACATCATTTTTAATCATGCACAGAATTTCACCTTAAAGACACAGCATGGTTTAACCAACTGCCTACTGCTAAAGATGAGTTTTTCCATTATTTTTCACTTCTATACACAACCCTATAAAATGCATACCTACATGTCAACCTTTATGTACAATCTAAGAAGATCCTTTAAAGCTGGGTTTTCTGGGTCAAAGGGCACTACCATTTTAAACTTTCTGATGGCTGCTGTCAAAGTCCCACAAAAGAACCACACCAAGCCACTCTTCACCCATCAGTGGCGTCAGAGCTCCTGTCTCATATCTAGATGGACCTGTTTTTTTAATCAATTAAAACCTGATATAGCAGAAAATAACTTTTTTAAACATTAAATTGCTAGTGAAGATAATAAATTTTTTAATGCTTCAAGATATATATATAAAGTTAACACATGGCATGAAATACTTTAAAGTTAAAAAAATACTGCAAAGGGAATATTTATAAGTACATCAATATGGGAAAAATCATTAATTCAAATAAATTATGAAACATACTGAAAGTTAGCCAATTTAAAGGGATTTCTTGAAACATCTTAGTGATCTATGCTAAATAACTTCCCCCTAAACTGATAAACATCAATTCATTACTCCCCTCAACCAAAGTCATACAATTAATTGTGAAATCATTGAGAAAAGAAAACTGGAAAACGTAAAACAGCAGATAATCTAAAAATGTAGTTGATCCAAAAACGGGTCAAAGAAACAGTGTCTCAATAGGCATCACATTGATTAGAACTGACCTTAAAAGAACCAAGAATATTCCACAAAATCAGTGCAAAACAAAAGCTACTCCACAAAGCTAAGATCTGGCATCTGATGGTACATACTCTCAAGGTTTCTCATGGCAGGAAATATTATGCTTTCCTGATATGAAAAGTCTTCTTAAAATAGAACACTAGATCAACCGGGTTCCATTCGGTCAAATTGGAACCAAAATGTTTCAAAACATACAGATTATTAACCCTCCTATGACAAACCATCCTATTACACGAACACCTGTCACACAAAATGCTCGGACACTTTGGCACTTACACCAAACACACAGGTTATCCGAGATTTCAAAAGTCTGCTCTAAAGATCAGACTCATTTCAGACGAAACAAGCAAATTTTAACATCAATGTAAAATGGTGGTTACCTCTGGACAAAGGAAAGGAACAGGAGGCCAATTTGGCAAAATGTTCAGATTTTATAAAGCTACTCTATTCTTTTTAAAATTTTATTCTTTACTACTTTACAAATGTAATTTTTAATAAAGAGAACTTATTTTGCATAAAAACTTCATGGCACTTAAAACACAATCACCAGCCTATGCTATAATGAACTCTTCTCAAAAATCAGTTGGCAATTTAGCATATGTATAAAACCAAGGTCACCAGTAGTAAGGGGAAAAAAGATGCTGGTGAAGGACCACAGTGGGTCACAACAATGACCTCTCGATCTCAACAGGGGTATCTGTGGGGGTCCACAGGGATCCTCTGACAGGCCTCAAAAAATCAGTGCATGCTATCGTGGGTGCTAGGTCACTTCAGTTGCGTCCAACTCTTTGTGACCCCAGGGACTGCAGCCTGCCAGGCTCCTCTGTCCATGGGATTTCCCAAGCAAGAATACTGGAGTGGGCTGCTGTGCCCACCTCCAGGGGATTTTCCCCAACCCAGGGATTGAACTTGTATCTCTTCCGTCTACTGCACCAGCAGGGGAGTTCTTTACCACTAGTGCCAGCTGGGAACATCTTCAAAAAGTTAAACACTGAGTTACTGAATGATCCAGCAATTCCACTCCATACCTAGGAGAAATGAAAACATATGTTCTCACAGACACTGTAAAATTTTCTAACAGCTCCCAAAAAGAGAAAGAACCCTAATGTCCATCAGTTACTGTGATATATCGTGTAATGGAATATTACTCAGCCATAAAAGGAAATGAAGTACCAATACATGCTACAACAAGGATAAACCTAGAAAATATTATACTAAGTGAAAGAAACTGGTCACAAGAGGCCATACATACTGTACGATTCAATCTATATGAAACATCAGAAGAGGCAAATCGATAAAAGTCAGTCAGTGGTTGTCAAGCTAGGGAGAGGGGAGGATGGGAGGAGATTGCTAACACAGTATATGGTCTTATTTTGAGATGGTGAAGATGTCCTGGAAAAAATCGCACTGAACGCTGTATAACTGTAAAAACAGTAAAAACACTCAACTGCACCACTCAAGAGGATGAGTTTCATACTATGTGAATTATGTCTCAATAAAGCTGTTATATTTTCCTTTTCTAAACCAGTGATGACTTGCCTTAAGTAGTTTATTAAGATCAACCATTCATTGCTTTATCTAAATCTATGAATGACCATCCTCTTTAATATTAAGCTCCCTGTGTAGGATCCATGGCGATCACTATTTGATTAAAATCTGCTCCCAAGTACTGAACACTTTCAGTGAAACTACCAGAGCTTAGGAGAAATCAAGCTCATGAAAAAGATGCCTCCGATTTTAGGATCTGGAGAAAGAAGTGCTACTAAGGGCTCTGGAATGAGAAAAGTTACCAAGTTTCAGGAAACCTCTGTGGCTACGCTGGGTTCCAGTTCCCACACCTATCTGCAACTCTGTTTGGAGGTGGCACCTGTCCCCCACCAGTACCACCAGGGGTCCTTTCCTGCGGTCCTGCCGTAACTTCTTGCTTTCCTCCCCACGTTATCTTTTCAAGGCCTTTCCTCCCCAGCCCTGCCCAGTTTGAGGCCTGGCAGGGAGCGCCCTCACACAGAGCCTTCTCTGCCACAACCTCGTTCCCAGTCACCTTTCACAAGCCAGGTATCCAGGCCATTGTAAAAGGTGTTAAGAGAAAACATTTCAGAATCAAGCCCGGGGAGGGAAGGTTTGCCAACACCTGCCTCCTCTGCCCTTTGCCTTCCTCCTGCTGACTGGCTCACTTCCATGTGTTCATGATCTCTGGGCTTCTCACAGTTCTAAAAGCATGCTTTAGCGGCTGCGTCCAACTCTGCCCTGGGGGCAGCACTTCTACAGCACTCTTTGATGCAGCGGCCTGAGTTCCACCCCTGCGCTGCCCGGACAAATGCAGTGCGGGAAAACGGAGAGAGGAAGACGCAGAAGAAGTGAACAGCCTACGTGCAGGGGAGAACAATCGAACGGCACCACCATCGCTTCTGGTATTAATTACCCACCATCGTGTGTGCACCCAACAGAACCCTTAGCATCCTTACCCACAATCCCCAAACAGACAAAGGCGACTTACAAACCCGGTCTGTCTGCAGTTCTCATTAGTAAAACAGGGTCCCTGGCAAGGTCAGACACCCCCGCCTTCTCCATGTGACGCGTCCCTACAAATGTCACGTGGCCCTGGACTGTGACAGCAGGCCTATCCGGAGGTTTCTAACCCACGGGAGCACTGACTGGGCCTGAGGGTAGACCTGTCCCTTGACTGCATTTCTCACCTAAAAGACAGGACTCATCAGCACACTCAAGTTCATCTGAAGTTCTTGCCAGACATCATATTCTCAGCATACTTTTGCACATACTTCAAGCAGTAGGTACTGTTGTAGAGAACTGCTTGTCACAAAAAAATGTGGGCAAAAAATAGAGACAGGTGATGTAATCTCCACCGAAACTGAAGTGCATGCCTGACGGAACAGCTGAAATAACCAGCATACTGTGCTACAACTGGCAAGGAGTCACCACCTGTTAACACTTTAATTTCTGGCAAGGTCCTCAACCTCTCTGGGCCCCTGGGGTAAAGAATACCTCCTCGAGGGACTTTTCTGGCAGTCCAGTGGTTAGGGCTCCGTGTTTCCACTGCAGGGGGCACAGGTTTGATCCCTGGTCCAAGAAGGAGGATCCCGCCTACATGCAGCTTAGCCAAGAAAGAAAAAAGAATAATACTTCTCCTGGAGGCCTGGTGCCCAGGTTAACTGAGATAAGCACAACTGCTATAGTACCTGGCAAGAGCAGGCTCTTAACGAATGGGATCTTTTATTACCATGATTAACTTTTAACTTAAGAAAGCAGAAGCTCTAGTCTTTAACTGTCCTGAGAAACATCAAAATGATATTTTAATTAAAATATAACACTATATGGCTATTCAAGAGAATAAGACAGCTCAATAAATACCAAACAGAACAATCTCTTAAGATACCATGCTGGTTTTAGTGCGAAAAAGTGACCTACTGTAAGTATTAACATTAAAGCAGGAGGGGGAGCCAGGCACTCCCAGCCCCTGGCACACTGCAGCTCTCGGGTTTGCTGGAGAAACAGGTACACCCACACATGCTATGCTGCCTGACGTCTCTCTGGAAGAATGGATAACGAAGGAGGGATAATGCTTGCTTCTAGGGAGAGGCGCTGGGGCAAGGGGGAAAGACACCCTTCCGTAAAAATTTCTGAATTTTAAAACCAATATACCGATTACCTACTCACAAAGATTTTTAATATAATGAACAAAAATAATCATTATTTTATTTTTCCAACTGTTTTCTCTAATCACTGCACAAACAAAAAGAAGGGAGCTATCCCACTCAACTGAATTTCCTGGTTAATCACCAAGTTGTATGAAGTACCATCCTAACCACAAGATAATCAGAGGTTAACAAATGAAATATTCTTGTGTAAAACCTAAAGCTCTTCACACCTTCCCTCCATTCCTGCCTTACACCTAGGGTGGCAAATACAAGGTGCCTGTTAGTGTTTCGAGCCCCTCACTGGTCTGCGGCCCTTAGCATGAACGTGAAACATCGCCGAAGAGCCGGAGGAGGTAAGGCGCGCACAGAGAGACGCTGAGATGGGAACAGCTCCCAGGGCAGGCCAGGAAATGTTCTCAATTCTTAGTCCTGCTTTTTCTTACTTTCACACATTCTCTTTAGAAAACGAAGGGAAATGTAACTTCGGCTCCAGCTACCTGACCCTTTCCTGCTGATTTCCTTCCTCTAGTCACATAACAGATAAGACCCTGGGTACGTTTCAGGATCTTTAGACCCAGGCCTCATTCTCCTCCCTGAATTTCACAGCAGAGTCCTTAAGAAAACCAAAGCATGTCTCGCTGACGGCACTCTATAATGATGACGATGAGTCTGCTTCTTGGTCACTTTTCTGACCTTCAACTCGAGAGCCGGTTCTAGATTCAGCCGACTTGATTTTTCTCTGACTCGACTGTTTCTACATTAGCCCCCGTTTCAGAACCTACAGCATAACCCTCTCCAACCAAAGTCGACTATGTTACACCATGAAAGGGCTCGGGGAAATTTATATGTTACCCACACGCAGGGCAAAGCCCCCAAAGCTGGTAAGGCACGAAAGTAATCAAGACTCCCCCCTTAATTTGCTGATCGTTGTTGTTTCAGTTGTTCAGTCGCTCAGTCACGTCCGACTGTGCGGCCCCGTGGACTGCGGCACATCAGGCTTCCCTGTCCTTCACTACCTCCTGGCGTTTGCTCCCACTCACGTCCACTGAGTCGGTGATGCCATCCAACCGTCTCGTCCTGTCGCCCCCTTAGGTCACTACGTTTCAAGTAGGTTACTGTCACATTTGGGATGAAGTACAATTAATTTCCAGACTTAACGGCAGTGGATTTTCAAGGAGGGAGATGAAGGCAAATGAGGAAAAAAACACTGCTGACTTATCAGCTCACCACTTCCGGCACGCTGCACGCTCCCCGGGAGGCCAGAGGTGGCAGAAGCGTGCCCCACTCCAACCCGGAGAGCCAGGAAACCTGACTGGAACACCAGGAAGCAAAGGAAGGCGGCTGCAGCCCCAGCAAGGGGGAAACCAGCCCCCAGCTCCGCGGCCCCTGTTCTCGAGGTGGACGCCTGACCCAGCCCTGCCCGCCTCCCTCCCCCTCCAGCCAGGACGCTGCAGGGCAAGCCGGCATCTTGCTTGCACGGCCGCTTCACAAATCCCCCCCGACTCTTCACCCACCTTGTGAAAAACACTGAAATGTTTTTCTGGGTGTTTTTCGTATCATCAGGTACTGGCTGTTAAGACTGTCAGTCGAATTTGGTTGCTCTGGGAGGTTCTCATAGATTGAAAATACCCCCCACGTGTAGAAAGGAGGTCAGGTTTGAGTCCACGCTAAGCCCGTTAAGGCTGAAGAGCCCAGCAGATGTGACTCACCCGCGCTGTGCTGTGTGAGTCACTCTGATGTGGCGGCAGGAAGCTGGTCCACGCGGGCAAGCTCTGGGCACCTGAGAATGTCGTGCCCGGAGCGGCGAGTACGCACTGGCGACAGGAAGTGGCTGGTACTGTTAGCTACAGTAATAAAGAGAACACGGGGGAGAGCCTGCATCCAGCAAGTGGATGTCAATCTCTGAAAGTTTTGGAGTAAAATCACCTCATTAGACTGAGGTTCACTGTGTAGCACAGCTTTTGTTCTAGCAACGCGTGTTCAGGTCGCTTTACAAATGGCTTGTATCCCTAATCTGTAGACTTAACCAAGTCTTAATGAGGCTATTGTTTGATTCTACAGCGTTCTCCTTGGGGAAACCCGTGCTGTGGGGATACTACACTTTGGTGCAGTGGCCAAGGTCTGCAATAGGCCATTCCTAATGTCAAACATCCAGAGTGTATTCCTTTCCAATTCGTAAGTTTGAGGTAGAATACCCATAACACACAGTTTGCCATCTGCACCACTTGTGACTGTCCATTAGGTATATTCACACTGCTGTGATCACCACCTTCCACCTCCAGAGCTCTTCATCTCATAAAGCTGACCCTCTTTAAACACGAACTCCCCATTCCCCACCCCCCAGTCCCTGGCACCCACCCGGATATACTGCGTCCCCATGAACTTGACTCCTCTTGGGAACTCACAGCAGTGGTGTCAGGCAATATTTGTCCTTTGGGGACTAGCTTATTTCACTTAGCATAACGTCCTCCAGGTTCACCATGCTGTAACATTTCAGCATCTCCTTTCATCAAAGCTGGATAATATCTGGTTGTATGCATATGCCCCACTCTGCTCATCCATTCATCCATCAAAAACATCTATATATTTTTAATCACTTGTAAAAAGAGTCAGCTTAAATAATGAGAAACCCAAGACACTGCCTGCCCCAGGGAAGCCTTTAATACAAAGGCTTTCACCTGCTAAACTGCAGTGGTTAGTTTCTGGTCTGCACCAAACCGACTGCACTCTGCTGAAAACCAAAAAGTGACTGAAACCTCTGCAAACCATCCACAACCAACCTGGTGCAAAACCCAGCCCGCACAGGACTTGGCTGCCCTAAGGCTCAGGGCCTCACCCAGGAGTTGCAAGAGCACCATCTAAAAGTCAAGAGGACCTCACTCATGGTCCAGTAATTAAGACTCCATGCTTCCACGGCAGCGGGCACAAGTTCAATCCCTGGTTGGGGAACTAAGATCCCACATGCTGCACCGTGTGGCCAAAAGAAAAAAATGAAATAAAATTATAAAGAATAAAATAAATAAAAGTCAAGATGACTAGAAAAAAGTTAACATCATAACCAAAACCTAAGCAGAAAAAAGTATCCTTAAGTCCATAGGGCTGTAAGCAGGGAAGATGGAAGACAGGATAATATCAAACATATTTAGATAATATCTAAATTCCTGAACATCTAAATATCTAAATTCCTAAATACCTGAATTTAGAACACAAACAAGGCGAACAAAGTGCACTTGTGAAAAATTTCCTCTAACCATCTAAAATTCAACATGAACCAACCACAACCCAGCTCAGGGGGAAAAACCACTTCAGCTCAGTGGCAGCACAGCTATGCAGTCATTGGGGGCAGGCGCCCGAGCGTCCAGCCCTCTCGGCACGGAGTCCGTGGGCAGTTAAGGCAGAGGCTTTGTCCCAGGTGGGCCTCTGGCTCTGCAGATGGCTGCGGGGCTTTCAGCACGTTGTTTGGTAGAACAGTGTAAAGGTGTCTAGTGCGAGATGACGTCAGTTGGTTACCATCACCACCAACTGCAAAGCAAAGGTTAATTTTTTTTGGCCATACTGCACGGCATGCGGGATCTTGGTTCACTGATCAGGGACTGAACCCGGGTCCCCTGCAGTGGAAGTGCCAAAAGTTCATTTATTAAGGGTGTGCCAGGTGGGGAAAGCTCTGTCTTCAGTCCTCTGCGCCAGGCTGCACAATCCTCAGCCCCATCGCTACTGGGAGCACGAGAGGAGAGGGCTGCGCTGCGCGCTGCAGGACGTTCAGCAGTGTCCCTGCCCTCTTCCAGGATCACCATCAGGTGCCAGCGTCACCACCACCACCACGCAACCATGACAATCAAAAGGTGTCCAGACATGACTAGGTGTCCCTCAGAAAAAGATGCCCATTTCAAGCCACCAACCTGAGCATCCTTGGGACACAAGCCGCTTCTGCTTCTCTTCCCACCTGCAAGGTCCTTCTGCCTTTCAGAGTGAACTCAGGGATGCTCTCAACTTCTCCACAAAGTACCCACATCCCTTCCAGCCCACCCAGACCTCCCAGGCCTTACATTTTATTGTTTCATCACCAGCCCCTGGACTACTGTGATACAGCTTCTGCTGCTAAGTCGCTTCAATCTTCTTCCGTGTCCGACTCTGTGCAACCCCACAGACAGCAGCCCACCAGGCTCCCCTATCCCTAAGATTCTCCAGGCAAGAACACTGGAGTGGGTTGCCATGTCCTTCTCCAATGCGTGAAAGTGAAAAGTGAAAGTGAAGTCGCTCAGTCATGTCTGACTCTTAGCAACCCCTTGGACCGCAGCCCACCAGGCTCCTCCATCCATGGGATTCTCCAGGCAAGAGCACTGGAGTGGGGTGCCATAAGGGCTAGGCGCAGTGAGACGACCGAATGTTGATAGACAGGGAGATGGCAGTCCAGCTACGGACGCACAACAGGCTGATGGAAAGCTGAAGACAATGGCCGTCCTAGGGCAGTACAAGACTCCCTGCCAGTGGGCAGAGGGTGCCGAGGTCAGGGGGCAGTGGCCAGTCTAAGCTGGTGGCCAGGGCTCCACTGGAGAAGAAAACTGGAAAGGAGAGCATGGGCATCAGGGTCAGAGCTGAGCAAGCCAGAGACTAGGCTGAAAAAAAAACAACAACTAAGCGATTACAACAAGGTTATATGAGACAAGGTTAATACACAAAAGTCAGTATCCTTCCTATATAGGAGTAATGAACAAGTAGAAACTGAAATTTAAAACATATTATTCACATTCGCACTCCCCAAAATTAAACAGTGAGGTATAACCCTAATAAAATATGTGCAAGATCTGTATGAGGAAAACTACAAAATTCAAAGAAAGAATCAAAGAAGAACCAAATACATGGAGACATGACCCATGTGAAGAGTAAGACTCGATACTGTCAAGATGTCTGTTCTTCCCTACAGGGTCTATATATTCATGTGATCCCAATAAAAACCCCACTAAGTTATTTTGCGGATGTCAGTAAACTGATTCTAAAGCTATATGGAGAAGCAAAAGACCTAGAATAGTCAACTCGATATTGAAAAGGAACAAAGTCTGAGGACTAATCCTATCAGATTTCAAGACTTACTACAAAGCTACAGTAATCAAGACACTGGGATACTGGCAAAAAAAAAAAAAACAAACAGATCAATGAAACAGCATGCAGAGCCTAGGAACAGACCCACATGGTCAACTGATCTTGACAGAACTGCAGAGAAAGGACAGTCTCTTCAAAAATGGTGCTGGAACAACTGGACATCCACAAGCAAAAAAAATGAAACCTAGGGAATTCCCTGGCAATCCAGTGGTTAGGACTCTGTGCTTTTATTGCAGGGGGCATGGGTTCGATGCCTGGCTGGGGAACTAAGACCCCCCAAACCTCGCAGCCCAGCCAAAAGAAAAATGAACTCTAGATACAGACCTTATATTGTCACAAAAGTTAACTCAAAATAGAGAGGTCCCTGGTGGTCTATTGGTTAGGATTTGACACTTTCACTGTCGTGGGCCTGGGTTCAATCTCTGGTTGGGAATCTGAGATCCTGCAAGCTGTGCAGTGAGAAAAAAAAAAAAAGAACTTCAAAATGAATGACTGACTTAAATGTAAAATGCAAAACTATAAAACTAGAAAATCACACTGAAGAAAATCTAGAAGACCTTGTGTATGGTGATGAGGTTTTAGATACAACTCCAAAGACAGGATGAAAGAAATAACTCATAAGCTGGACTTCATTCAGATTAAACAATTCTGCTCTGCAAAAAGCACTACCCAGAGAATGTGAAGACAAAGCCACAAACTGCAAGAAAATATCTGCAAACGACAAATCTGATCAAGAGGGTACTCAAGTCATTCAGTCGTGTCCGACTCTTTACGACCCCACGGACTGTGGCCCGCCAGCCTCCTCTTCCACGGATTTCCCAGGCAAGAATACTAGAGTGGGTTGCAGTGCCCTCCTCCAGGGGACCTTCCCGACTCAGGGATTGAACCCACATCTCTTGTGTCTCCTGCACTGGCGGGCGGATTCTTCACCACTAGCGCCACCAGGGAAGTCCTCTGATAAAGGACTGCTGCTGCTAAGTCGCTTCAGTCGTGTCCGACTCTGTGCAACCCCATAGACAGCAGCCCACCAGGCTCCCCCATCCCTGGGACTCTCCAGGCAAGAACACTGGAGTGGGTTGCCATTTCCTTCTCCAATGCATGAAAGCGAAAAGTGAAAGTGAAGTCGCTCAGTCGTGTCCAACTTCTTGACCCCGTGGACTGCAGCCTACCAGGCTCCTCCACCCATGGGATTTTCCAGGCAAGACTACTGGAGTGGGGTGCCAGTGCCTTCTCCCTGATAAAGGACTATTATCTAAAATATTCAAAGAACTCTCAAAATTCAACAATAAGAAAACAACCTGATTGAAAATGGGCTAACCAAGGAAGATATCCAGATGGCAAGTAAGCATATGAAAAGACATTTCACATCACCTGTCATTAGAGAATCACAAATTAAAACCAGATCCCATTACATACCTTCTCAAAAGGCCCAAATCCAGAAAACTGACATCAAATGCTGATGAGAGAGTGGAGCAATTCATTGCTCCACATTCCCCTCACTCACTGCTGATGGAATGAGAAATGCTCCAGCCACTTTGGCAGTTTCTTACATAAATATACTCTTACTGTATAATCCAGCAACTGTGCTTGCTATTTACCCAAATAAACTGAAAAGTTATGTCCACACAAAAACCTGTACAAGGATGTTCCTAAGAGCTGTATTCGTAACTGTCAAAACTTGGAAGCGATCAAAAATATCCTTCAGTAGGCCAATGGATAAAACTGTGGTGCACCCAGACCATGGGAAACAATTCAGCACTAAGACTATCAAGCCATGAAAAGACATGGAGTAAATGGAAATGGTTTTCAAGTGAAAGAAGGCAATCTGAAAAGGCTATACTGCATGATTCCAACCATAGGACATTCTAGAAAAGGCAAACCTATGGAGACACTGAAAAGATCAGGGGTCGAGGGGAGGGTGGGATAAACAGACAGAGGACACAGGACTTTGGAGGTCATGAGGCTCTTCTGTAGGATCCTACAGTGGTGGATACGATACGTCATCATGCATTTGTCCAAACCTACACAATGTACACCACCATGAACCCTAACGTAAACTGTGGACCACGGTAAAGACATGTCAGTGCAGGTCCACACACTGTGCCAAGGGTGCCGCTGGGGGAGGAGTGACCAACAGTGATGGGGGCTGTGGGGGAGGGGGAGGTAAAAAGCAAACCCGGTACTTTCTGCCCAATTCGGCTGTCAATCTAAAACTGCTCTAAAGTTTATTCTTTTTTTTTGGGAAAGAAGTAAAGCCAATTAAGGGACCAATTTTCAGTGTGTAGTAAAAACAAAGTGTAAATGAAACTTTATCTTGAAAAATGAACAGAATCATTCATGTTTTTACATGTAACATAATGTAGGTTATAAATGGAACTATGACATAAAAAGGAAACCAAGCAGGGAATTTTGGCTTAATTTTTCCAAAACATTTATGATGGCGCCATACAGTACAACTCACTCCTTCCTTAACTCCTGCTACAGAATTTCGCAAACACAGCTGAGGATTCTGCTAGTCTTTTTCAAGGGCCTCTCTGTCTTGATACTCAAACAATTCACTTTTGAGGAGCTGGTGGTGCCATCTACCTCATCGTTTCTTACCTAGTAGTGGGCTGTGGTGGGACATGTGTGAAACCTTCAGTCCTCAAACATTTCTTTCCTCAAATTTAAGACATCGTGCATCTTTTGCAAGATTAACAATTACATTTCACAACTGTGACCGCTTTACCAACCCGCACTGAGTGTGACAATAACACTGATTTGATGGGCAGAGGTACAAGCTGATGTTCAGCTATGATGTCTGGGCACGGAGAAAACTCCCAAGTGGTCAGCTCATTATGGGCAATTTTCATGTTCTGATAATTTTTATCTTTCCCTATACCACTCTTAGCTGGAGGGACTTGGGAAACCAGCAGTCTGATGCCAAAGACCCCTGTCATCACATTAGAAAGACAGAAAAGAAGCCAATTTAAGCTAAAATCCAGGGGCTAAAGTCAAGCACTTTCCTATTGCTGGAGATGTAAAGATGAACGCAACCTCCCTCTAAACATTCAATCTAAGGCAGTTGAACGAATCAACACACAATACGGTAAGTGCTGTGACACACAGGTGCCTGTGCAGAAAGTGCTATAGAAGAAACCTAAGCGAGGAAGAAATTAATTCTTCCGGCTCTCTAACTTAGGCCTTGAAGGAGGTATTTTAAAAGCAGACACACCCGGTTGCCAAGTCAAGTGTACGAGCAAAGAAAGGCCTGGAGACTGAAAACACACAGCTCAGTCAAGAAACACAAGGTAAGTGTAACTAGCTCAGCTAGCTGTTGCTGGTTAGGGGAAAGGAGAGATTTATAAAACAATAACAAGAAAGGAAGCACTCTGAAAAGAAAGGCTGGGGCCCAAGCGTAACACATGCAAACAAGTTTGGGTTTTATTCTCCAGCTACAGAAGCCACAGCGAACTTCCAAACAAAGGGGTCGGGATATTTGAGAAAGCCCTGGCAATGGTGTATCGAACGGGGGCTGAGGCAACCCACCGCACAAGCGCCTCCTGTTACAGGGTCTAAGCCAGGACAGCAGGGCTGGAGCAGACGGGAGGTGTGGGCGCAGAGGCAGGTCACCAGGGTTTAGCTGCCATCAGGTGTTGACAAGGGCTTCCAGAGAAAACGAGAAGTCTGAGAAATAACCCTGGGGCACCAGCCAGCTGCTGTTAATAGTTCAAAGAAGAAAAAAAAAAGCAGGAGAAGCATATTCCAGGGTGAGGAGGAGCAAAAGGGTTAAATGTGGGACAAACTGGCTGGGCTGGGCTGAGCGAGCTCTCAGAAGCTGAAGACGGACCAGCACCCAGCAGAAAGCCGCGCTGCAGATGTGGGCCAGGAAGATGCGATCACCAGAACCTACAGAGGAACTGGCTGTGTAGGGCCCCTGAATTTCAACCAGGTGTATCCCTCTCCCCACTCTGAATTGTCTCTTTTGTCTTTTTTTTTTTTAACTTGGCATCACCCACTTTCTATACCCTAAAACACCTCTTTCTCCTCATTCAACTCATTCTATAACTACATTATTCCAGAAAACAGGACTGACACCACACCAGACAACATTATTCTAAAAGATCCACCAAGCCAATAGGAAAGCTGTGTCTTTCAAGATCACCGATTCTTGGAGAAAAGAAACCAAACATTCTTGATGAAATAAACATTTGTATTTTAACGCAAGACAAGAAAAATTTAACCATGAAACTCTTCTCTGCCCATTCCGGCCTCCTCCCTTCCCCCGGAGTGTAACGTTGCTAACCAGCCCTCCCCAATGGCAGAAATACCCACCAACCATTAAGATCGATCTTCCTTCTTCTGGAGCCAGCCACAAAACTCCTCTCTCAGTCTTTCCTTCCTCAGTCCTCTCAGGAGTCACTCGCCTTGCATGTGCAGACATCCTCAGTGAACTTTAGTGCCGATATATCGTTTCCCTTAAAGTATATCATACATACATATGTCACGTTTACAATGTCAACACATCATTTCCCTTCAGGACAGCAAATGGCCCAGAAGAGACTGGGCTGCGCCTAATGGGCGCTCTCGGTTTAAATAGTCACTCGTGACCTTATTAATGTCACTAGCTATATTTTATAAGATTGCTGTCTCCTGCGTTACCAAATGTGTGACTAAGCCTCCAATAAAATTAATGGCCATTAGATAACTTGAAATGACTAAGTATAAAGCTCTGTAAAACCAATGACTATAGTAGTACAGCTCTTCATGTGGGGAGAAGCAACAGCAGGGAACTGTTTCTTGGAGCATAACAGACTACTAAGACACGTGGCCCAGAGGCTTTTGGTTGCTGTTCGCAGGGCCTAGTACCCTAACAGCACATCAAGGGGCCTCTCAAGGAAATCCTCCCCGACCTGGGACTAAGCATGGCTAGCACCACGGACCTGCTCCTCAACCTTGGTCAAATTAAGACTGAAAGGGAAAGGACTGTAGAGAATCTTGCCCACCGTCCAGTCTATAAACATCAAATCATTAGCCACCGCGGTCACTGACTCACATACATCCCAAAAGGAATTCAGGGCAAAGATTAGGATGAGGCACTTCTTGCTCTAGGAAAAATGACCGAAGTGGCCCTCAGATTGTTTCCAGGAGAAATATTTCACAAAGCCGGATTCCTGCACCTTCCCACACTGTGATCATTAACACAGATGTCTGTTCCTCCTGATTAGCAGCAACCTTTTGCTGAGACGTGTACTTGTTAGCAAGGTCGCTCTTGGCCATGTACACACAGCTCCCCACACCCCCAACAGTTCTCAGAGCTCTCAGAGACTGTCTCTGGGTTATGAGGCTCAGCCTGGCTCAAATAAAACTTCCCATTTCTTTCTTAGATTGACGACTGATTAGTTTTTTAATCGACATCCTCTAAGCTTTTAAGATTCTCAGATTTGTGCAAAACACAAAAGGTTTCGCTAATGAGTGACACTCCCCAGAAAGGGGCCACAAAAACACCTATTTCCAGAGAAAACGAGAAGTCTGAGAAATAACCCTGGGGCACCAGCCAGCTGCTGTTAATAGTTCAAAGAAGAAAAAAAAAAGCAGGAGAAGCATATTCCAGGGTGAGGAGGAGCAAAAGGGTTAAATGTGGGACAAACTGGCTGGGCTGGGCTGAGCGAGCTCTCAGAAGCTGAAGACGGACCAGCACCCAGCAGAAAGCCGCGCTGCAGATGTGGGCCAGGAAGATGCGATCACCAGAACCTACAGAGGAACTGGCTGTGTAGGGCCCCTGAATTTCAACCAGGTGTATCCCTCTCCCCACTCTGAATTGTCTCTTTTGTCTTTTTTTTTTTTAACTTGGCATCACCCACTTTCTATACCCTAAAACACCTCTTTCTCCTCATTCAACTCATTCTATAACTACATTATTCCAGAAAACAGGACTGACACCACACCAGACAACATTATTCTAAAAGATCCACCAAGCCAATAGGAAAGCTGTGTCTTTCAAGATCACCGATTCTTGGAGAAAAGAAACCAAACATTCTTGATGAAATAAACATTTGTATTTTAACGCAAGACAAGAAAAATTTAACCATGAAACTCTTCTCTGCCCATTCCGGCCTCCTCCCTTCCCCCGGAGTGTAACGTTGCTAACCAGCCCTCCCCAATGGCAGAAATACCCACTCAACCATTAAGATCGATCTTCCTTCTTCTGGAGCCAGCCACAAAACTCCTCTCTCAGTCTTTCCTTCCTCAGTCCTCTCAGGAGTCACTCGCCTTGCATGTGCAGACATCCTCAGTGAACTTTAGTGCCGATATATCGTTTCCCTTAAAGTATATCATACATACATATGTCACGTTTACAATGTCAACACATCATTTCCCTTCAGGACAGCAAATGGCCCAGAAGAGACTGGGCTGCGCCTAATGGGCGCTCTCGGTTTAAATAGTCACTCGTGACCTTATTAATGTCACTAGCTATATTTTATAAGATTGCTGTCTCCTGCGTTACCAAATGTGTGACTAAGCCTCCAATAAAATTAATGGCCATTAGATAACTTGAAATGACTAAGTATAAAGCTCTGTAAAACCAATGACTATAGTAGTACAGCTCTTCATGTGGGGAGAAGCAACAGCAGGGAACTGTTTCTTGGAGCATAACAGACTACTAAGACACGTGGCCCAGAGGCTTTTGGTTGCTGTTCGCAGGGCCTAGTACCCTAACAGCACATCAAGGGGCCTCTCAAGGAAATCCTCCCCGACCTGGGACTAAGCATGGCTAGCACCACGGACCTGCTCCTCAACCTTGGTCAAATTAAGACTGAAAGGGAAAGGACTGTAGAGAATCTTGCCCACCGTCCAGTCTATAAACATCAAATCATTAGCCACCGCGGTCACTGACTCACATACATCCCAAAAGGAATTCAGGGCAAAGATTAGGATGAGGCACTTCTTGCTCTAGGAAAAATGACCGAAGTGGCCCTCAGATTGTTTCCAGGAGAAATATTTCACAAAGCCGGATTCCTGCACCTTCCCACACTGTGATCATTAACACAGATGTCTGTTCCTCCTGATTAGCAGCAACCTTTTGCTGAGACGTGTACTTGTTAGCAAGGTCGCTCTTGGCCATGTACACACAGCTCCCCACACCCCCAACAGTTCTCAGAGCTCTCAGAGACTGTCTCTGGGTTATGAGGCTCAGCCTGGCTCAAATAAAACTTCCCATTTCTTTCTTAGATTGACGACTGATTAGTTTTTTAATCGACATCCTCTAAGCTTTTAAGATTCTCAGATTTGTGCAAAACACAAAAGGTTTCGCTAATGAGTGACACTCCCCAGAAAGGGGCCACAAAAACACCTACGGCTGGATCCAGGGTGTCCACATATTTTCAGAGGCAACAGGAGAGAGCACTGGCGTAGGCAGTGGGTTCAAGAGGCTGGGCAGCTTGCTCTAAGGCCGCTCAGAGCCACTGACCTCAGGCAAGCCGCTGCCCCTTTACACCTTCCATTTTACAGCTGGATGATCTGAGCATCACATGGGACAATCCTCTCACAGAGAATTTTCAGGCCTAACTAAATGTGATAGCTTGGAAGAAAGTTTCATTTGGGGAGAAAAAAACAAAACAAAACAAAACATTTAGTTAGGCAATTCTTGGGCTTTCCTTTCTCTTCCACTCTCACTGCTCCTAAGCATCTCTGTAAGAAAGGCCACTGGCACAAAAAGAAAGTGAAGGTCAGTTAATTCTGCTGCATTTGCAGTCTGGGCACAGAAAAGGAATCAAATGACAAAAACTGGACTTCAGGATTATTGGTGGCAGCTAGCCAGCCAGCCAGTTTCTAGACACTGCACTCAACCTGGTCAAACAGTTAAAAGAAAATTAGTAGTAAAAGACTACACATTTTTAAATGCCTCAACAGAAGGAAGCCTACTAAATGGTAAGTGGTCATCTCAAAAGCACAGTATTGACAAAAACCAAATTTATGTTTTCTGGTTAAGCCTGAATATGTATGTACAGACATACACACACATTTCTTGTCATTTAAACTTATGATTAAGTTTTCTAAGCTTAAAAATGGGGGCAAAATCTTTTTACCTTTAACAGTTAATTTTAGAGCCACACATCCTAATTTTGGCTTGTCACCCACCTACATGTCAGCAAGGTTAGTGAGGAATGAACAGAGGCCACCACTTCACCACATACAAATGTCTCTTTTAACGGGAAAGAGGTCTAATCTTGGACTAGAGAAACTAAAAGCAAAAGTCACCGAGTGATTTTTTTTAAGCGGGCCACAATATCCCTCCTTCATTCAAGGCCCTAAACCCAAAGGGACTTGCTAGACAGATTTCAGGCTTCCTGGGTGGCTCAGATGGTCAAGAATCCGCCTGCCAATGCAGGAGACCCAGGTTCAACCCCTGGGTTGGGAAGATCCCCTGGAGGAGGGCATGGCAACCCACTACAGTATCCTTGCCTGGAGAATCCCCAGGGACGGAGGAGCTTGGTGGGCTACAGCCCATGGAGTCACGAAGGGTCGGACATGACTGAGTGACCAACAGTTTCACTTCTTTCAGACGCATTTTAAGCTTCTGTACAAAGTGTACTTTGTGACTGAACAATACTACTCTCCTTAGAAGAGACCTGCTTTCCCACGACACCGGTGTGTTTGCAACAGCCTGCCTTCAGGCGGGGGGTGGGAGGTGGCCCTGAGGGGCCGCGGGGTCCGTTCCACTGGATCTGGCCCCTAGTCGGCCGCAGAGGCCCCCGGGCGGGCCCGCGCCCCCTTCATCGGGCCCCGTCCCCGGCCGGCGTCACCTGACCGCCCGCCCCCCCCTGCCACCGACCTGATGACACTGATGTGAAACTGGTCCTCGCGAAGGCCCCGCCAGGCGCCGGGCAGGAACTCCTTGCACCACAGATAGGCCCTGCGCCGCGTCCGGGGCTCGGGCTGGTCGTCCGCCGGCGGCGGCGGCGGAGGCGGCGGGGGTAGCGGCAGCGGCGGCGGCGGCGGCGGGGGCAGCGCGAGCGGCGGCTGCCGCCCGCCCAGCTGCTTGGGCTCGCGGTCACTGGCGCCGTCGCGCTGCGGCCCTACGCCGGGCGCCGGGGCCGCGCTGCCGCTGCCGCAGCTCAGCAGTAGCCCGAGCGGCGAGGGCTCTGCCTCGCCCCCGTTGCAGAACTTGGTCTTCATGCCGGGCAGGCGGCCGAGGAGGCGCGGTCGGCAGCAGCGCGTGAGGGCGAGGCTCAGTGTCCGGCCGGACGCCCCCCTCACGGAGGCTGGGCGCCGAGGCCGCTCGACCCCTCGCTGATGGGCAGGCCCGGGGCGCGGGCGGCTGGGGGCGCGGCGCACGGGTGCTGGGCAGCGGCGGCGGCGACGGCGCGGAGGTAGCGAGCAGCGGGCGGCGGCGGCGGCGGCAGCACTCGGCTGGTCCAGCTCGCCGTGGCGCTCGCCCCTATACCGCCGCCGCACGAGGAGCGCCGGCCGCGTCACAGCCCGCCCTCGAGCTCGCCGCTGATTGGCCGCCGCCCGCCGGCCCCGGCGCATCACAACCGCCTCCGCCCTCTCCACGCCGCCTTCTCATTGGCTGCGGGCCTTCCCCGTCCCGCCTCCCTGCCAGTCCCAGGTGCTGTGGGAGAGGGAGGCGGGACCTCGAAGGGGCGGTACCTCAAGGGGGCGGGGCGTCGAGCGGGCTCCTGGGGTCGCAAGGATGGAGCAAGCTAGTAAACCCGCTGGGGGCTCCCCGAGAGCGGTCGGAGGCTGGGCGGCCCTTGAACTTCGGGAGAGCCAGACCTCGGCTTTGGGGGCTGAAACTTTGCTTGGACGCCCCCCCTCGAAACCTGCAGGACAGCAGAGGCTGGGGCCTGGCAGGGGTCGGGCAGGCAGGAAGCGGGTGCCCGGAGACCGGCTTCTCTTTCCCCACGACCTTGGACCGAGACACCTCCTTCTGCAGCTCCGTACGTGTGTTTTTAGAACGTTTCCCGGCGCCGGCTCCGCTCTCAAGGCGTAGCCACGCCCCGTCCAAGCTGGAGCGTGAGAAATTATTGTCCCCTGGTCGGAAGCCGAGGCCCGAAAGGGGGAAGACAGGTTCAAGGCCGCGCCGCCGGCCCAACCCTCTGCAGCCTGTTTCCCCGTCCGTGGTGCTGGGCCTACGGGCGCGGGGCGGGCGGGCGGGGCGGCGTCCTCGCGACCTCCCCGAACACTGGCCAAAGGTGAGTGTCGCGGGGGCTCCTGGCTTTGTGGAGGCCGCCCCGCCCGCCCCCGCACAGGAGGCAGTCCCGTGACTGTGACTAACGCACCTTTGCCCGCGGAAGTGGAGGGGGCCAGGGCCTCCCCCCTACATTTACCCCATGTACTGCCCCGTGTCCCTCTCTCCTCTCTCACCCCGGCGCCCCAGTCCTTTCCAAAAGTAATTGGAGTACGGATACATTTAAAAATAACGTGAGCTGGGACAAGAGATTTCCCTGGTTGCTTAGGGAATTCAGCGCCTGGCACACAGGAAATGGCTTCTGTGTAGGGATTTCACAGGAGCGAGAAGAAAACGTCTCTTCTTATTGGGCCTATGGGCGCGGGGCGGGCGGGGCGGCGTCCCCGCGACCTCCCCGAATACTGGCCAAAGGTGAGTGTCGCGGGAGCTCCTGGCTTTGTGGAGGCCGCCCCGCCCGCCCCCGCACAGGAGGCAGTCCCGTGACTGTGACTAACGCACCTTTGCCCGCGGAAGTGGAGGGGGCCAGGGCCTCCCCCCTACATTTACCCCATGTACTGCCCCGTGTCCCTCTCTCCTCTCTCACCCCGGCGCCCCAGTCCTTTCCAAAAGTAATTGGAGTACGGATACATTTAAAAATAACGTGAGCTGGGACAAGAGATTTCCCTGGTTGCTTAGGGAATTCAGCGCCTGGCACACAGGAAATGGCTTCTGTGTAGGGATTTCACAGGAGCGAGAAGAAAACGTCTCTTCTTAGCAGTGTGTGCTTGGCTACACTTGCTCCAAGAGGAGGGGTGGGGAGGGCTCATTGAACAACGGATTATGATGAAAGGGGGCTTTTGTCAAGACAGCTGTGGAGGTGGGCCTAGACACTGAACTGGAGGGAGCTGGGAGCCGGCCCAGCACTTCAGGGAAAGGAGGAGCTGGATGTTGGGAAAGCTGAGAAGTCAAGGTCTCCAGTCAGGCCATTTAGATAAGAGGGCCAAGGACTTTGTCTAAAAATACCAGCCCTGAGAAGGTGGGGCTGTGTCTATGGTCTGCCCAGGTGACAGGCCTTTATGCCACTATCCCGTGGCAGCAGCCTGGTAATCTCACAGGAATGCTTGAAACGTGGCAGGGAGGAAGGGATACAGGAAGTGAGGGTTGGGCCTCTGTCCTTTGAGGGATCTCGTGTCTGCGGGTTTGGGCTATTAGAACCCACAGCTTCCTTATGGGATCATAATTCGTTGTAGGAATAAGAAACTGCCTCATTAAAGGTGTTGGAAAGTTATGTCCATTACTGCTCCCATTTAATGGATATGGAGACTGAGTCCGTGGAGGCTGAATGACTCAGGTGAGGGCCCTTGGCCGTGGTGAAGAAGATGAAGAGCAAGGCAGGTGTCCTGGTTCCTTCATGTGAAGAGCATCATGCCTGTATGGATACAAAACTTCCCGCCCACTACAGCCTAGCTAAAGTCCTGGACATGCTCTCAGTGGCCAGTCAGGGCCCACCCTTAGCCCTGGGGTTGTCAACTCCACGCAAAACCTCCATGGCAGAGACTGAGGTAGCTTGGCATGGCAATGGTAAGATATTAAATTTTACATTAGGGGGTGTTTGAGCTGGGCTTTGAAAGGTTGAGAAGAATCTCTCCTAGGTAGTCAGGAGCCTCAGGCTGCTTTTATCTCTGCAATGAGTATAATAATAGAAGCAACTTTCCTGAATCATCTGTGATGATGTATCCAACACACAGTGGGTGTTCAGGAAAAATGTCAGACACATCACTACCAAAGGAGAAATCCAGAAGGATAAATATGACCCTTGAGGTAGCACCCGTCCCCCAGACTTCCTCCCCAAACAAGAAGTCATCAGCAGCACAAAGCCCCGAATACATGTACAAAACTGGCCATCACTACATTATTTCTCACTGAAGAAAGCTGGAAATAACCTAAATGTTTGCCTAGTGTCCTAGTCTGAGCTGTAAAGGATGTCAGTGCATCAGTTGGGAGTGAAGTTAGTAGGAAGGGTTCATGTTTCCCTTGAGTGCCTTCAGTGTGCCAGAAATATTTGCTGAAAAGTTCTTCCCTCGTGGCTCACCTGGCAATGCAGGAAACACAGGTTCGATCCCTGGTCTGGGAAGATCCTCCATGCTGTGGAGCAGTCAAGCCCATGCACCACAATGACTGAGCCTGTGCTCTAGAGCCCTCGTAGCTCCTAGCTCTAGGAGCCGCAACTATTGAGCCCAGGTGCTGCAACTCCTGAAGCCTGCGCGCCCTAGATCCTGTGGTCTGCAGCAAGAGAAGCTGCCGCAATGAGAAGCCCATGCACTGCAAAGAAGAGTAGCCCCCACTTGCTGCATTAGAGAAAAGCCCACACAGCAATGAAGATGCAGCACAGCCAAAAAGAAAAAGGTTTTAAAAAGAAATATTTGCTGAACGAATGAAGTCCTGGCTCAGCACTCGCTAACTATGACTTTGGGTTGAGCCTCAGTTTCCTCAGCTATAAAATGGGTTATCACTCGCAGGGCACAGGGTTGCTGTGAAGGGTGAACGAGTGGACGTACAGTATGTGCACAGTGAGCAAGACACCCCCACCCTCCTGTTGTTACATGCAGTCTCTGCTTGGTGTGGCTTCTTATCCAGCAGCTGGCATTAAGTAATGAACAATGTACACCCCTGTAGCAAACCACCCTTGGAAGACAATGCTGTGTGAGATGAGAACGCAGTGGACATTCTGATCACCAAAATGTGATCGTCTGCGTACACGTGGACAAGGCTTGGAGAGAAATTTGCTACGGCAGGTGCTGGTGCTGGGAGAAGTGTGTTCCAAGCATAAAATCTTTTCTTCTAGGACATCAGAAAACATTTTCTGAAAGCTCCTTGTTGCTAAATTCTGTCAGAGCAGACACATGGCACGGGTGATGGGCCTCAGGATGGACCAGGGAGCAGGGCGTGGGGGAGACTGTGAGGCGCTGCCCAGTCTCTGGCCTTCCTGGAGACTGGTTCCTGTGGTCTGGCCTGAGAGGCCTGGCAGGGGAGTCGTTGGGCAGACCATAGGCAAGCTCCTTACTTGTATCCAGCACCTTTGAACTTTCAAAGCCAATAGTATGTTACGTATAATCAGCACTTCGTCTCTCAGGTGAGAAGGTTGAGCTTCACCCAAGAGGTAAAACCATTTGTCCAAGGCAGGCAGCTAGTAAGGAGAGGACCCAGGGACCTACCCAGGACTCCTCCTCCTGAATATAGGGGAACTCCATCCTTCTGCACCAAAAGCACCTTTGACCCAGAAAGTCCTAGGCCCTTGGCACAGTGGGGATTTCCTAGGGGACTGCAGGAGAGCCCTGGTTGGCTCTGCTTACCACCCCCTCCCAGGCTGCACTCACCCAGTCACCCCAGTTTCAGTTCTGAGCCTTAAAATATTAACATGGGTGGAGAGAAGCCATCGGACTGAAATCCTAACTGCTCAAGATTGAATTACAGCCCCTGCCAGCAATGTGACATGGAACCGGGCTCTTCACTGAGTGCCTGGGTTTGACCCGCGCCCAGGATGCTCTGTTAACCTGAGGCCGAGCAGGCCCAGCAGCTTCCAGAGGTCTCTGGGCCTTTCTGAGACACGATTCTACGTTACATCTAGCCTCAGTGTTTCAAGACCAAGGCCCCAGGCAGGACCGAGGGCCCACAGAGTTTAATGAAAGCAATACACCCATGTGTCCAGTGGTTGGGACAGGCTCTCACCCTATCCCCCCCCGCCCCCCACCACCATATGCAGATATTTTGAGTATAGCATTAGAGGTAAAAAGCTGTATGGAGCATTTGCCTCCACCAGCTATGTGACCTAGGACAAGTTACCTACCCCTTTAAACCACATGGAGATGACTGTTCCTACCCTACTCCTTTGTTGGAGGTGGGGAGAGTCATGGAAGGAGCAGGGAAAGGGCTGGGCTCAAGGTCAGGGCCGTGCAAAGGCTAGCTGTGCACTTGTACTGATTGCTCTCTGGATCCCCAGCACCCTTAATAGTACAGGTGGCCCTGCAGCAACTCATCCCATTAGCCAGGGGCTGGGGCAAGGGGAGGGGGGTCCAGGGGAGATGGGAGCAAAGAACTCTGTTAATAGCAATACAGAGCCTCCCAGAAGTCTACCAGGGCCTGGGGCCTTTTCCATTCTTTGAGGCACCTAGCACTTTTCAAAAATGAAGAAATACAGGCAAAACGTGTTTTATTGCTCCTCAAAAATACCACCTTTCCCCCCCCCCCAAATCTGTGGCAACCCTGTATGAAGCAAACCTATTGGTAACATTTTTCCAACAGCATTTGCTCACTTCATGTCTGTATCACATTTTGGTAATTTGGGGAAACATTATTATATTTGTTATTGTGATCTGAGATCTTGTTTTTGTGGACAAAAATTACTCCCCACCATTTCGGTAAACGATGAATGCTGTGGCCATCGGAGTCATCAGTCACTGAGGCAGCCCCCTTGCTGTGCACCCTGAGGGGAATTCAAGATGGAGAAAAATAGAACACTGGAACTAGATAGCTGAGATGCCTATCAAAGGAATAATTGCACTGAGCCCAGATTCTTGCATCTCGCCATCCAGAGAAAACACTAAAACCATTAACTCAAGATGTCTGATTTTTGTGATTAGCAGTAATCTTTTGATGTTTGACTCTGAGTTTCATTTATTTGTTTGTTTGTGTTTTTGTTTTTCCTCAGCAAAAATCCTGTATATCCCGGCTTCTCCCTTTGCCTCTTTGGAACATTCCTCAGAGCCATCTGAAAGACTCTTTCCGAGACTACATTCCTTAGGAAGTTCCCCAAATAAACATATCTGTCAACTTTTAGGTTGTGCATTTTTTTCCAGCTGATACTGATAGATTTGGAAAAAGATTACTGCTCAGTGAAGGCTCAGATGATGGTTAGCATTTTTTAGCAATAAAGTATTTTTTTAAAGTATGTGGATAAAGAATGCTACCTGCCATATCAGTGAACAAGGATGCAGTGGCCATCCAGCCATCAGCCACTGCAGCCACACCCAGCGGTGCACCCTGAGGAACTGGGAAGGGGAGGAATAGGATACAGGCCCTAGATGGCTCAGGTGCAGAGAAGAGGAATTATTTCAGTGAACCTAGACTGGCATCTTTCCATACATAGAAAAGCGCTAAATTCATTAACTCAACATGTCTAGTTTCCTTTAATTGATCCCACTACCTGGTTTTTATTGCAAAAACTCTATACCCTGAGTCATCCCTTACCTCTGTGGAGCAGTCCCTCCAAGCTATCTCAGAATGTTCACCCAATAAAACAATTCTCAGGCTTCCCTGGTGATCTAGTGGTTAAGAAGCCACCTGCCAATGCAGGGGACACAGGCTTGATCCCTTTGGACTGGGAAGATGCCACATGACCCAGAGCAACTAAGCCCGTGCACCTCAACTACTGAAGCCTGCAGGCCCTAGAACCTGTGCTGTGAAATGAGAGAATCCACTGTAGTGAGAAGTCCCAAACTGCAACTAGAGGGTAGCCCAGGCCCACCACAAGTAGAGAAGGCCCACGGGCGCAGCAACAAAAACGCAGCGCAGCCAAAAATTTCTTTTAAAAACTTGATTTGCAACTTTTAGGTTATGGATTTTTCCAGTTGACAGGATGTACACTGTTTCTTAGACATGGTTGTTGCATACTTAACAGACTGTGGTATGCTAGGGGTATGTGGTATGCACTAGGAAACAAAAA